>JAVSCE010012358.1:0-240333 GCA_032199065.1 Smutsia gigantea
CTCTGCACAGCCTTCCCGCACAGCCGTCCTCTGGGCCCCTCTGCACAGCCTTCCCGCACAGCCGTCCTCTGGGCCCCTCTGCACAGCCTTCCCGCACAGCCGTCCTCTGGGCCCCTCTGCACAGCCTTCCCGCACAGCCGTCCTCTGGGCCCCTCTGCACAGCCTTCCCGCACAGCCGTCCTCTGGGCCCCTCTGCACAGCCTTCCCGCACAGCCGTCCTCTGGGCCCCTCTGCACAGCCTTCCGCTGTGTGATCCTCTGGGCCTCTCTGCACAGCCGTCCCGCACAGCCGTCCTCTGGGCCCGTCTGCACAGCCGTCCCGCACAGCCATCCTCTGGGCCCCTCTGCACAGCCGTCCCGCACAGCCGTCCTCTGGGCCTCTCTGCACAGCCGTCCCGCACAGCCGTCCTCTGGGCCTCTCTGCACAGCCTTCCCGCACAGCCGTCCTCTGGGCCTCTGCACAGCCGTCCTCTGGGCCTCTCTGCACAGCCTTCCCGCACAGCCATCCTCTGGGCCTCTCTGCACAGCCTTCCCGCACAGCTGTCCTCTGGGCCTCTCTGCACAGCCATCCCACACAGCCGTCCTCTGGGCCTCTCTGCACAGTCGTCCCACACAGCCGTCCTCTGGGCCTCTGTCCTTGGTGCTGCCACCACTCCAGTCTCCACTCCACTCTCCTCCAGCCTTGCAGCCCCTGCCACCCCGTCTAGCACAGAGCACTGGGGGGAACTCTTTATATTAACACAATAATGGCTTATTGCCTAAAGGTGTGGAAGCGGTAGCATAGCAACAGGCCAGTTACATTTAAGTTCAGTGAAGATCCTGGCCATAGGAACCCCACTTTACCCACAAGCACCAAGGGGCAGAGCCAGGGACCTGACCCAAAGCTCTGATGCCCACCTCGGGGTATAGATCCAGTTCTGTATATCAAGATGATCATCACATTTCCTCACTTTCTGGGAAAACCTGTATGGATAGTCAGATTATAGATGGAAAATTTTGAGCAGATAATTTAAAAAAAGGAGAATTGACCTATGATCTTGATAACCAGTGTCAGTGAACAACAGTAACCTCGAGCACCCATGAGGTGTCTTCTTTCTCAGATGCTGCTGGAACTCTGGAGCAGTCCATGTCCCAGAGACTTCCTGTACACTATCAGCTGGTCCATTCATTTTTATTGATGTCTCTAACATTAACTGGGCTCTATCTTTCCACATTGGCAAGATTCAATAGATTCTGTTTGATTCTTCCTGCTTTCATTTGACAAGCTAATCCTACCTGTTTTTTAAATTTTACTAGTGGGTTACTTTTAGCTTCAAAGAATGGTGGCATCATGTCTGAACTTACATACTAACCAGGTGTTAACCAGATACGTGTGTATTGGCTCCAAACTGTAGCTATAAATTTACTTTAAAGTTTTACTTATATATACACATTTTATCAGAATCTTGGCATTATTATGTGTCCACTTGATACAGTTTTGGAAAACTGCTCATTATCCAAGTTTTTTATAGTCTGTGCCTCTTCCCTATTAAGAGTCAAAGGAATCCATTTACATACTGTCAGAAAGAAGGAAAGATCATGAACATGTGGCGACTGAGGAAGACACTGACCCGGTCCTGCTGTGCCCTGTTCACCTCCCTTTGTATAAGTAGGTTTCTTTCTCATCCATGTTCACTTCCCTCTTAGAGAGGCAGATTCAGGCAGCCTTGTACACTAGTTGTGTGGGCTTTTTTCTTTAAAAACACATTTTCTATGCATGTTAAAAGTAGGAAGGAGAGATATTAGTCTTCTGAAAAGTGCGACATGATGGCTGTCAGAGTGGTTCTATTTGAAGACCGGGACCCAAATGCTCTGTACAGAAGAGTGCCCCAGTAGGTGGGGGTAGTGATCTGTAACTGGCAAGGACAGCGTGAAATACCTGGCAGAGGAGCTCTCCTCACAGCTACCAATAGATTGACCAAATGTATTAAATTTATCCCTGAAAATAATGTCCCTAAAGGAGTGGATCATTGAGAAAAGTCTCTTTCCCTCTTAACATTTTTATGTAATCAACATCAAGGAGTAGTGCAACAAAATGCTTCTCTAAAACACCAAATCTGATTGGAAAAGTTTAACATTTTATGGAAGACCAAGTTCAGTGGCTACCCTTCTTTTCAGACTTATTTTAATAAATAACTTTCTGAATAAGAAGGCTTTTCTTCACAGTTGGCTATTAGGAGTTATTTCCATAATTTTTTTTAATTTTAGCTTTGAGCTTTGATACTTCAAACCTAAGGCAGGCAGAATGTCTTTGAGAGCAGTGTGATCTTTTTTGTGTGAAAATTACACAGTTGAGCAAATTGTATAGCCATGTACCTACGTCTTTATTTTTTTCTGAGGTTACCAGAGACTGTGCCATGGGCCAAATATAAATGTTTTTTTATGAGGCATCCACCAAAAATAAGAAACTCAATAATTTTTAAATGGCCGTTATGTTTACCTTACCCAAATATATTATTTTCCATGAACACATGCTTTATGGCTTCAAGGTAACTATACATTTATATTATTATTTTTGATAAAGTATTATTTCTCTGTGAAGTAAACAAAAAGGCACCCTCCACACTTGTGTAAAAGACCTTCATAATAAAACAGTTGAACAAAAAAAGAGCTATCATTTATCTTATGTGAGGCAATGGTAAAGCTCAGGAAATATTCTCTTTGACCTTGGAAAAATAGGTGACTACAATAGTCAGGGTTCTCCAGAGAAACAGAACCAGTAGGAGAGAGATGGATGGATAGATAGAAAGAGATAGAGACAGAGGTAGAGAGAGAGAGAGAGGTAGAGGTAGAGGTAGAGATAGAGATGGTAGAGGTAGAGGTAGAGGTAGAGATAGAGATAGAGATGGTAGAGGTAGAGGTAGAGATAGAGATGGTAGAGGTAGAGATAGAGATGGTAGAGGTAGAGGTAGAGGTAGGTAGAGGTAGAGGTAGAGATAGAGATGGTAGAGGTAGAGGTAGAGGTAGAGATAGAGATGGTAGAGGTAGAGGTAGAGGTAGAGGTAGAGATAGAGATGGTAGAGGTAGAGGTAGAGATAGAGATGGTAGAGGTAGAGGTAGAGATAGAGATGGTAGAGATAGAGATGGTAGAGGTAGAGGTAGAGATAGAGATGATAGAGGTAGACGTAGACGTAGAGATAGAGATGGTAGAGGTAGAGGTAGAGATAGAGATGGTAGAGGTAGAGGTAGAGGTAGAGATAGAGATGGCAGAGGTAGAGGTAGAGGTAGAGATAGAGATGGTAGAGGTAGAGGTAGAGATAGAGATAGAGATGGTAGAGGTAGAGGTAGGTAGAGGTAGAGGTAGAGATAGAGATGGTAGAGGTAGAGGTAGAGATAGAGATGGTAGAGGTAGAGGTAGAGGTAGAGATGGTAGAGGTAGTGGTAGAGGTAGAGGTAGGTAGAGGTAGAGGTAGAGGTAGGTAGAGGTAGAGATAGAGATGGTAGAGATAGAGATGGTAGAGGTAGAGGTAGAGGTAGAGATGGTAGAGGTAGAGGTAGAGGTAGAGATAGAGATGGTAGAGGTAGAGATAGAGATGGCAGAGGTAGAGGTAGAGATAGAGATGGTAGAGGTAGAAGTAGAGGTAGAGATGGTAGGAATGGTAGAATTAAGTCATAGAGGGTAGAGAGGTAGAGAGAGGTGGGTGAAGCATTAAGAGGGGGTGGGGGTAGGTGGGCGTGAGGTGGGAAGTTAGGGTGGGTGGGGGTGGAGATAGAGATGGTGGGGTAGAGATAGAGATGGTGGGGGGTAGAGGTAGAGGGTAGGAGAGGAACGAGGTGGGGATGGGGTAGAGATGGTAGAGGTGAGGAGGTAGAGATGGTGGGGTAGGGTAAAGGTGGGAATGAAGGGTAGAGGTGAGGTGAGGTGGGTAAGGTGGGAGTGAGATGGAGATGGGTGAGGTGGGGTAGAGGTGAGATAGAGATGGGTAGAGGTGAAGTGGAGGTGAGAGGTAGAGGCAGAGGTGAAGAGGAGATGAGGTAGGTAGAGGTAGAGGTGTAGGTAGAGGTAGAGGTAGAGGTAGAGATAGAGATGGTAGAGGTAGAGGTAGAGGTAGAGATAGAGATGGTAGAGGTAGAGATAGAGATGGTAGAGGTAGAGGTGGAAGTAGGTAGAGGCAGAGGCAGAGGTAGAGGTAGAGGTAGGTAGAGGTAGAGGTAGAGGTAGAGGTGTAGGTAGAGGTAGAGGTAGAAGTAGAGGTAGAGATAGAGATGGTAGAGGTAGAGGTAGAGACAAATGATAGAGAGAGAGATGATATAGAGATGATAAAGATAGAGATGATAGAGACAGAGATAGAGATGATAGAGATGGAGATGATAGAGACAGATGATAGAGATAGAGACAGAGAGTAGAGATAGAGATGAGGTAGAGATATGGATAGATAGAGAGAGATATGGATACATAGATTTATTCTAAGAATTGACTCATGCAATTATGAGGGCTAAGAAGTCCAGCAGTCTGCTGCAGGATGAGGACTCAGGGAAGCCAGTGGTTGTAGAGACAGATGTCTAGGTTCAGATTCCACTTCCATGATCGCAAGCAAATTTTTGACTTCTCTGTGTCTCAGCTTCTTCATCAGTAAAAAGAAACTAATAGAAAAATACAACCTCACAGAATTGTAGTGAGCAGAGTTCACATTACATATGCCCCCATTTAAGTATTCCTTATTGTTAGTAGTGGTAATACTAGGAGGAAAATCAATTCTCAAAATGTAGAAGGGTAGCATAGCATTAAGATTCTGATGTTCCCTGTCATGCCCATCTTTTTGCGCAAACCATTCTAATAATGGAAGCTCAAGAAAGTATACACACAGTCCTTAATTAGCCTAAGTAGGACTGGTAGGTGGAACACTTACTGAAGAAGAAGGCATCATGTGTTGTAAGAACAAATGAAAACCTTTGTTTATAAAGTCTAACCAAATCTCTACTTGACAGGGGTAATCTAGAATTGACCAGTTTAAGTAACCCTGCCAGAGCTGCTAAAAAGTAGAAAACTTCTGCTCATGGATTTCCCATCCTTTCCAGTGTTCTTGGAAGTGAATGAATCAAATGTTAATGGACTTAAGCTGAAGCTGATTTATTTTTATTTTCATTTATTTTTTGGTATCGTTAATGTACAATCACTTGAACAACATTATGGTTACTAGACCCCCTATTATCAAGTCCCCCCCCCACATACCCCATTGCAGTCACTGCCCATCAGCATAGTAACATGCTGTAGAATCATTACTTGTCTTCTCTTTGTTGTACAACCCTCCCCGTGCCCCCACCACATTATGTGTGCTAATCGTAATGCCCCTTTTTCCCACCTTATCCCTCCCTTGCCACCCATCCTCCCCAGTCCCTTTCCATTTGGTAACAGTCCATTCTTGGGTTCTGTGAGTCTGCTGCTGTTTTGTTCCTTCAGTTTTTTCTTTGTTCTTAGACTCCACAGATAAGAGAAATCATTTGATACATGTCTTTCTCCGCCTGGCTTATTTCATTGAGCATAATACCCTGTAGCTCCACCCATGTTGTTGCAAATCGGAGGATTTGTTTTCTTCTCATAGCTGAATAATATTCCATTGTGTATATGTACCACCTCTTCTTTATCCATTCATCTACTGATGGACACTTAGGTTGCTTCCATTTCTTGCGTATTGTAAATAGTGCTGCGATAAACATAGGGGTGCATATGTCTTTTTCAAACTGGGCTGCTGCATTCGTAGGGTAAATTCCTTGGAGTGGAATTCCTGGGTCAAATGGTATTTCTATTTTGAGGTTTTTGAGGAACCTCCATACTGCTTTCCACAATAGTTGAACTAATTTACATTCCCACCAGCAGTGTAGGAGGGTTCCCCTTTCTCCACATCCTCACCAACATTTGTTGTTGTTTGTGTTTTGGATGTTGGCCATCCTAACTGCTGTGAGGTGATATTTCATTGTGGTTTTAATTTGCATTTCCCTGATGATTAGGGATGTGGAGCATCTTTCATGTGCCTGTTGGCCATCTGAGTTTCTTCACCAGAGGCGTGTCTGTTCAGCTCCTCTGCCCATTTTTTACTGGCTTATTTGCTTTTTGTTTGTTGAGGTGCATGAGCTCTTTATATAATTTGGATGTCAATCCCTTACCGGATATGTCATTTATGAATGTATTCTCCCATACTGTAGGATGTCTTTTTGTTCTACTGATGGTATCCTTTGCTGTACAGAAGCTTTTTAGTTTGATATAGTCCCACTTGTTCATTTTTGCTTTTGTTTCCCTTGCCCAGGGACATATGTTCATGAAGAAGTTGCTCATGTTTATGTCCAAGAGATTTTTGCCTATATTTTTTTCTAAGAGTTTTATGGTTTCATGACTTACATTGAGGTCTTTGATCCATTTTGAGTTTACTTTTGTGTATGGGTTAGACAATAATCCAGTTTCATTCTCTTACATGTAGCTGTCCAGTTTTGCCAACACCAGCTGTTGAAGAGGCTGTCATTTCCCCATTGTATATCCATGGCTCCTTTATCATATATTAATTGACCATATATGCTTGGGTTTTATATCTGGACTCTCTAGTCTGTTCCACTGGTCTATGGGTCTGTTTTTGGGCCAGTACCAAATTGTCTTGGTTACTGTAGCTTTGTAGTAGAGCTTGAAGTCAGGGAGCATAATTCCCCTGCTTTATTCTTCCTTCTCAGGATTGCTTTGGCTATTCGGGGTCATGTGTGGTTCCATATGAATTTTAGAACTATTTGCTCTAGTTCATGGAAGAATGCTGTAGGTATTTTGATAGAGATTGCATTGAATCTGTAGATTGCTTTAGGCAGGATGGCCATTTTGACAATATTAAGTCTTCCTAGCCAAGAGCATGGGATGAATTTCCATTTATTTAGTGTCCTCTTTAATTTCTCTTCAGAGTGTCTTGTAGTTTTCAGAGTATAGGTCTTTCACTTCCTTGGTTAGGTTTATTCCTAGGTATTTTATTCTTTTTGATGTGATTGTGAATGGAATTGTTTTCCTGATTTCTCTTTCTGCTAGTTCACCATTAGTGTATCGGAAAGCAACAGATTTCTCTGTATTAATTTTGTATCCTGCAACTTTGCTGAATTCAGATTGCCTATATTTTTTTCTAAGAGTTTGATGGTTTCATGACTTACATTCAGGTCTTTGATCCATTTTGAGTTTACTTTTATGTATGGGGTTAGACAGTAATCCAGTAGTTTAGAGTGGATTCTTTAGGGTTTTTTATGTACAGTATCATGTCATCTGCAAACAGGGATAGTTTGACTTCTTCCTTGCCAATCTGGATGCCTTTTATTTCTTTGTGTTGTCTGATTGCTGTGGCTAGGACCTCCAGAATTATGTTGAATAAAAGAGGGGAGAGTGGGCATCCTTGTCTTGTTCCCAATCTTAAAGGAAAAGCTTTCAGCTTCTCGCTCTTAAGTATTATGTTGGCTGTGGGTTTGTCATATAGGCCTTTATTATGTTGAGGTAATTGCCCTCTCTACCCATTTTATTGAGAGTTTTTATCATGAATGGATGTTGAATTTTGTTGAATGCTTTTTCAGCATCTATGGAGATGATCATGTGGTTTTTGTCCTTCTTTTTGTTGATGTAGTGAATGATGTTGATGGATTTTCGAATGTTGTACCATCCTTGCACACCTGGGATGAATCCCAGTTGATCATGATGGATGATCTTTTTGATATATTTTTGAATTCGGTTTGCTAATATTTTGTTGAGTATTTTTGCATCTATGTTCATCGGGATATCGGTCTGTAATTTTCTTTTTTTGTGGTGTCTGTGTCTGGTTTTGGTATTAGAGTGATGTTGGCCTTGTAGAATGAGTTTGGGAGTATTCCCTCCTCTTGTACTCTTTGGAATACTTTAATGAGGGTGGGTATTAGATCTTCACTGAATGTTTGATAAAATTCATCAGTGGAACCGTCTGGTCCATGGTTTTTGTTCTTAGGTAGTTTTTTGATTATCAGTTCAATTTCTTGGTTTGTAATTGGTCTATTCAGATTTTCTGTTTCTTCCTGGGTTAGCCTTGGAAGGTTGTATTTTTCTAGAAATTTGTCCATTTCTTCTAGGCTATCCAGTTTGTTACCATATAATTTTTCAGTCTCCGAAGCACTCAGCCCACCCAAGCTCTCCAATGTCCAGAGCATTACACAATATAGGCTTCCACTCACAAAGTGTATCTCCAGGGCTAGGCACTCAGCAGCCCCACCCAAGCTTCCACCCCCTCCCTCACTACGTTTCTCTTCCTCCTGCCGTATTAAAGCTTTCATATGTTACGTTTTTTTGTGAGGTCTGCTCTGTTCGTGAGGTCTGTATGCAGTCTGGTTCAGCCTTCTTTCTTGAATCCCCTGAACTCTGAATTTTTAAAATTATAGTAATAAAGTATTTGCTATATGCAGATGAAAGAAGGAATTCAACTATAATTAAAATTTTTCAACAGTAAATAAAAAAATAATTGAACTAGAAGAAAAGAAGGTATATTCTACAATATATTTGTTTCTGTCACAGCATAATTCAGTAATAATATTAACATTTGTGTTATAGCTCTTTGGCAAGTTAAGATTAATATTATGGAGAACTGGTTAGGTTTTTGATGATCAAAAATTTTTTTCATTTATACATTAATATAATCTACCAATATACCATAATATACTCTTACTGTGTAAGGGTATTATATTAGGTGTTCTAAATATGAAAATGAATAATCAAGTCTCTTCCTTCTTGAAACTTAAAAAATAGTGAAGTTCTTACATGTATTACATAATTATACAATATTATATAATTACAATTGGAAAAGAGTTATGACTGCAAAGTATAGGGCACTGAAAAGTCATAAAATACAGATACATATCATAGAGTGAATGGTCTGGGATATATGTAGCTATCCAAATCTTCTCAAATGTCTCAGTTCCATTCTTGGGGCTCTACTTTTTCTTAATCAGTGCTCTAACTTTCACAGAAGAGATGTGGCAAGCCTGTGATTTCATCCCAGTTCCCAGAAGGTAGAGATCTCATCCTGTAATTCAGCAACCTGCAGGATAAGATTGCACCTGGATTTTGGCTACTTAGTGCTTCCGGAAATAGAATGTTTGGATTTGGGGGCGAGGTGGCAGAACAGAAAAGTCTTGAACTTACCTCTTCCCATGAACACATACAAAGCTGTCTGCCAGATTGAATCTTTAACCCAGTGAGCTTTGTGTATTTTTTGCATTCCATATTTGATTGATTTGACACAAGTTAAACTCCCAACTCCAGAAGAGCTTAACTATCTTTGAATTAAGCACCGAAATAGTTAAACACTGTTGTCCAGAACTCACGGGCATTGGGTTCTCTTGTGGAGAGATAAGCAGTACTGGGTGGTATTAGGTGGTATCATAGTTCCAGGAATTTTGAATTGGATTATTCAACCATAACCCATGTACACGTTATAGCGCCTTGTTGCTTTATACGATTTCTTAAATAGATTGTTTCTGTTACTCTGCAACACCACAGTGCAGAGTTCTGAAGAGAACTTGAAGAAAACCAAAGTCAGAACTCTCACTTTGTAAATCATAACAAATCAAACCATCACTAAAAGGAGAAACTGGAAATTCAGAATGGTATATAACTTATGTTATATGTATGTGGTATGTGTGTCTTTCTGTCTGTCTAATATATATAACATAGCCTATCCCAGAAATACAACATACTTTATCCTCTGCTGTTAGTAAATGTAGAATATTTCTTTTATAAAATGTTAAGATTGTAGGTAATATGTTTTATGTAAAATCACCTTTATCCCAAGCCCTTTCAAAACAACAGAAAGTTGAATTCTCTTGTGATGTCAAAGAAGCAGTTTACAAAACCTTTAACATCTGACTTTCTCATGGCTTCTGAACAATCAATTCCAAGAACTCTGAATCTCTGTATCACTGACTACAAAGTTCTGAAGGGAAATGTTTGCACATCCCCATGGGGTCAGCTCTGAAAGGTTGAGTCTTGGTGTGGCATGACTGGACAAGCAAAAGATTTTGGCCTCTCAGTGGAGAGAGGTTAGGAATTAGCTCGGTGGAGGGAGGCACAAGCTGTGTTGGCTGTCTATCCTGTGGTGTTGAGAATATCCTTTGTTATCTTACAGCAAGAAAGGGAACTTCCTGCTGTAAGAATAATGATGCCCTGAGGAAAAAACATGTGTTCTCTGGTCATTGAGTGCAGTGTGGTTAAGAGAAACAGCTGTTATCTGCTTTGAGTTAAAAGGTGGGCTTATTCCCACCTCCACACTTCCGAGTTCACTCAACTGACTGCTCCATCTCTGATGTTGGCAGCTGGTGTAAACAATGAAGCCTTTATCTAAACATTTTTAATACTCCTCTCTTCCACTACTTCAGCCCACGCATTAGCCTATGGAATTGACGATGCATATTTTGGCTTGAGAAAAGATTCTTAGTTTGGAGTATGAAGAGGGTAACATTCATGTAAAGTTTAAACACGTCTGGTATATGTAAGTAAAACATGAAGGTCAAGATGAGCAGGAGAATATGCAAGTGCCCTTGAATTGGTAGAGGAAAGCTCTATATTTTTCCTTTAGATTTTGTTATTTTTGACCTTTTTGCTTCAGAAAATACAGAGGTAAAACAGAGTAATGATATCCCAGATATTCATAGGAAACCTAAGGGGTGTGGAGGGGATCAAGGAAAAAACATTAAAGGAAGGTAGTTCAGATTTCTTAGTTTTTCTTCACTCTGCTCTGTGCCAGATTAAAGCTTCTTTTCATCAGGTGAGTCTCAGCCCAAACTAGCTGAAACAATTGCAGTTAAAGTGCTCGCAGGGTAAATGGTGGAGAGGGTGGAAGAGTGGGCACCGGGGCCTGGCCGGAAACCTAGGAGAGAAGCTGGACGGCTCTGCTCAGGCCGGGGGAGCCAGGGCGCCTTGGCCCGGCCAGTGTTGCTTCATGGGAATTGGGGCTCAGTGTGGCCTGATTTCTCAGGAGAAGCCAGAAATCCTTTTTCTGTCATTAAAATCTCCCAATTTTTAAACAGTGTAACACATTTGGTGATTTTTTTAAAAACATTCAGTACCAAACAAAACAGACTGGAATGTCCTTGTCAAGTGCTAGTTTTCCAACTCAGGTTAATGGCTTCACCCTCCTAGAAGGTTTTGGAACCTTAAAACTAGAACTTATGACCCAAATTAAGTGAATAGAATGAGATTTTCCCCTCCCATTCATTTAGTAAATATTCATATTGATGCTGGGGTCCTGTTTACGGAGTCGAAGAATGAATCTCGCAAACACCCAAAGTAGGAGAGCCAGGGAGAGGCTTTTATTGAGAGATACAGAGAGAGGACCAGGAGGGGACAAGAGAGCCGGTAGTGGTGCCCTGTCTAGGGGTTTTATAGGCAGTTGAAGATTTTTGAGAATGTGAAAAAAGGCTTAGGGGTGTGGACTTGTTAAGTAGTCTCTGAATATTTAGAATTAACTTAAACTTCCTGCTCTGATTTTTCCCCAAGACACTGGTGTCTTGGTCTAGGGGCAGATCAAACAAGGCCGCCTGCCCCTAAGATGGGCTGAGGTATTGTTTGCTAAAGAGTAAGTTAAGAATCTTACTTCTAAAGGCAGTATTTATAGAGAAGACAAGTAATGATTCTTTTGCATCTTACTACGCTGATGGACAGTGACTGTAGTGGGGTATGTGGGCGGGACTTGATAACAGGGGGTCTAGTAACCATAATGTTGTTCAAGTGATTGTACATTAACAATACCAAAATGAAAAAAATATGTTAAAAAAAAGAATCTTACTTCTTAAACTTCGTGGGTGTTAAAATGCAATCTTATCTTTAAGGTGGAATCCTTCCTGCCTTTTACTATGTTGTTTACAGCTGGGTCTGCATGCTAAATTAGTTGCCTAGTTTGCAAATTACCTCATCAGGTGTGAAGGAGGAAAGACAGCACATAG
This sequence comes from Smutsia gigantea, assembly GCA_032199065.1. Lineage (NCBI taxonomy): Eukaryota > Metazoa > Chordata > Mammalia > Pholidota > Manidae > Smutsia > Smutsia gigantea. The sequence goes on from JAVSCE010012358.1 coordinate 11,958, forward strand.
GCCTGGGCCTTTTAGCATACTAAACTGAATCTTACACATGATCACAAATGATTAGCATAATAAAACATGTGCTACTCTTTTTTATCTGGGAAATATTAACTGATTTCACTGAAGAATGACTCTAGAGCTTAATGTTTAAACACAGAGTTTTGGTTGGGGGTTTCCTTGCATGTAGTTACATTGCTCTGACTGCAAATATCCTGCTTTGCTTTTTCCGGAGGCCCTAACCCTATTCTAAGCCCACAGTCCCTGTTTCAATATTAACAACTATCAAAACTGTAGTAATCACATTGGATACAAAGATATGTAAACTATAGCCCTGCCTGTAGATGCCAGTGTAGTTGAGACAGATAAACAGGAAATTACACTATAGGGAACTCTGTGTAATAAACAGGTATTCTGTAGAGAAAGTGAAAGTTCCTGTAGCCAGGATTCTCACTGGCCCTGGTCCCCTGGCTCATTGCACACATGTGGGCAATATGTTGTTATTGACTCTATATAAAGAGCTCCACCCAGTGCTTGGGGCTGCAGGACTACAGGAGAGCAGAGGCTGGAGTGGTGGCAGTGCCAGGACAGGGACTGAGATGGCTGCAGGGGCAGAGAGGCCCAGAGGCAGAGACCTGCTTGCTGTATGCAGACTTGCTCTGAGTGGATGGGGTTCTAGCGCCTGACCTGCCACCATGGGAATAAAGTTGGGTATAAACCCTTTTACCCCAAGAACATTCCATTGTCATTTTTCAGTCTCACCATCAAGAGTGAACTTGCCCGCTATTATGCTTAGTGAAATAAGCCAGGCGGAAAAAGACAAATATCAAATGATCTCACTCATATGTGGAGTATAAGAACAAAGAAAAAAACTGAAGGAACAAAACAGCAGCAAACTTACAGAACCCAAGAATGCACTAATAGTTACCAAAGGGAAAGGAACTGAGGAGGATGGGTGGGAAGGGAGGGACAAGGGGGAAAAAGGGGCATTACGATTAGCAGATGTAATGTTGTGGGGGCGTGGGGAGGGCTGTACAACTCAGAGAAGACAAGTAGTGATTCTATAGCATCTCACTACGCTGATGGACAGTGACTGTAATGGGGTTGGTGGGGGGGACCTGATGAAGGGGGTAGTTTAATCACCGTAATATTGCACATGTAATTGTAGATTAATGATACCAAAATAAATTGTATTAAAAAAAAAGAGTGAACTTGCCCGGGGCTGAAACACATCGGCAAGACATATTTCCGTGGTCGGGTCAGCTCTGAAGACCATTTATCTATCCCTTCCTTGGATGGGAACAGTGCTGGAAAGGAGTCTGTCCAAGTGCTTTACAGCAGTAAAACAGGTTTTACAGAAGCAGGCGGTACAAAGGAACATTGATGAACAAAACCAACATTATCTGAAGAAAAGCAGGTGTTTTACTACAATGAAATGATTATCAAATAAAAACCAAGGATGTTAATTTAAAACCAGGTTCCCCTCCAAAAAACGAAATGGCTTCTCAAGACCATCCCAGACTACTGAATCAGAATCACTGGCTGTTTTTAATATGCACCCTCAGTGATTCTTATGCTCAGCCTTGAGTGAGGTATGTTCTGCTGGTCTCTGGAATAGAGCTTGTTTCAAATCTGAGAGCAGGATACTCCACCTGGATTGGAAGCTGGGATCTTTTCCTTACCCAGCTGAGCTACCACGGATAAAGAAGTTAACCTCTTTGTGCTTGCATCACAAAGGCCCAAAAAATGGAGCTAGAATAGGCACTTCATAACATTATCTTGAGAATTAAATGTAAAATGCTTAGAGCATTATCATTATGCCGCTCACCACTTGATAATACCAGGACAGCCTGTAATACCAGGACAGACCCAGAATACTTACTGGATAAATACCTGTTGAATGAATAAGCTTGGTGAGGTATAAAGAGGCTGAATCCCTGGAGTCCTTAGTTCTGCCTGGCTGTTCCAGGTACAATCTCAAGGCCGCCTCTTTCCCCCACCCAGCCTCCCTGGAACTAGATCAGTTAATCCCATGTGGCTCAGTTAAACAGAAAATGCAGGGGGGAGTAGTCCCTATATTAAAAAATTTCTGGTGTATTACATTAAAAAGAAAAAATATACACGATGTGCTCTTTCCTTAAAGCAAAGCAAGAAAACTTTGCTAATTCCTGCTACTTTAAGTAACAGCTTTATTTCATTTTCTTCTTCTCCCCATGACCTAAGGCTGCTGTGGTGCCATCTGCCCAGACTCTTAAAATTACTGACTTCAGCTTCAGTGACTTTGAGCTGTCTGACCTGGAAACAGCACTGTGCACAATTCGGATGTTCACTGACCTCAACCTTGTGCAGAACTTCCAGATGAAGCATGAGGTAGGAATGCAATGATGTCCTTTGGAAAGTGCATGGGGGTGTGGGGTGGGTAAGAAAATTAGTTTTGGATGCTAGTATGGAAGAGGGGTTTTTAAGTTTCAACAGTTAATATACTGTCGCCTAATGCATGACTGAGATTTTTTTTTTTAGTTATCAACTCTTAAAAAGACATTTACCAGAAATGAACAAGTGAGACTATATCAAACTAAAAGGCTTCTGTACAGCAAAGGACACCATCAATAGAACAAAAAGACATCCTACAGTGTGAGAGAATATATTCATAAATAACATATCCAATAAGGGGTTGACATCCAAATGATATAAAGAGCTCACACACTTCAACAAACAAAAAGCAAATAAGCCAATTAAAAAATGGGCAGAGGAGCTGAACAGACACTTCTCCAAAGAAGAAATTCAGATGGCCAACAGGCACATGAAAAGATGCTCCACATCGCTAATCATCAGAGAAATGCAAATTAAAACCACAATGAGATATCACCTCACACCAGTTAGGATGGCCAACATCCAAAACACAAACAACAACAAATGTTGGCGAGGATGTGGAGAAAGGGGAACCCTCCTACACTGCTGGTGGGAATGCAAATTAGTTCAACCATTGTGGAAAGCAGTATGGAGGTTCCTCAAAAAACTCAAAATAGAAATACCATTTGACCCAGAAATTCCACTCCTAGGAATTTACCCACAGAATGAAGCAGCCCAGTTTGAAAAAGACATATGCACCCCTATGTTTATCACAGCACTATTTACAATAGCCAAGAATTGGAAGCAACCTAAGTGTCCATCAGTAGATGAATGGATAAAGAAGAGGTGGTACATACACACAATGGGATATTATTCAGCCATAAGAAGAAAACAAATCCTACCATTTGCAATGACATGGATGGAGCTAGAGGGTATTATGCTCAGTGAAATAAGCCAGGCGGAGTGGGACGGGTATCAAATGATATCACTCATCTGTGGAGTATAAGAACAAAGAAAAAACTGAAGGAACAAAACAGCAGCAGACACACAGAACTCAAGAATGGACTAACAGTTACCAAAGGGAAAGGGACTGGGGAAGATGGGTGGGAAGGGAGGGTAAGGGGGAAAAGGGGGCATTACAATTAGCACACATAATGTAGTGAGGGGAGAGCATAGGGGGAAGGCAATATAACACAGAGAAGACAAGTAGTGATTCTATAGCATCTTACTATGCTGATGGACAGTGACTGTAATGGGGTTGGTGGGGGGGACTTGATAATAGGGGGAGTCTAGTAACCATAATGTTGCTCATGTAATTGTACATTAATAATAGCAAAATAAGAATTTTTTTTAATTAAAAAAAAGAGATTTACCAGGTTCCCACCATGTATCAAGCACCAGGTTGAAGAATAGGGGAGAGTGTTCTCAACAGTAAGAGCAGAATGATGGAAAGACTGGGGCCTGGGGGTGTGGAGTCCTGGTTGAGGGGTGAGAGTGGCAAGAGGAGCAACTGGAGGAGGTGGGAAAGAAGTCCTATGTGACCTTGTAAGTTCTTTGGAGGAATCTGGATTTTAGCAAACAATGGTGAGTCACTGAGGAATTTCAAGCAGGGAAGTATATGATCTTATTGCAGAGGTTATGATAACAGAGTACTGGGAAGGCCCCAAACAGAGTGAATGCCTTTGGAAATGAGGAAGTAAAGGGGCTTGATGTGAGGCTGAGCTCTGGTTCAAACAGGGCCACTCATATGGGGTGAAGATGAAAACTGATTTTAACCCGTTGATTATCTTCGCCTCTCAGAAAATAGTGAGATTTTAATCAGTGCCTTCTAATAACAGTGTGGAGATATCGGGGAATTCTGTTTTGCTTCTAAATGGCTATCTGTATAGCCATTAAGGACTAAGGGAGAACAGACAGGACTGTTTGGGGAAAAAATTCAGTAATTCGCCTTTATATTTATCTGGTTAGTTGAATGTCTAGTCTCCTTGTACAGATTTCCTATCTGGAAATTTAAATTCCTTAAAGGCTTCCACTATTTATCAATCCATTAATTCATAGAATGAAAATATATTAACATGTACAGTGTACCCAGTACTGTGCTAGGTACACATTTTAACAATAAGTTGGCCCTGCTGTCAGAAGCCCTCACAGAAATGAAAACTAAGTGCTAATACAGCGAAGGTGAATACAGTGTCATTTATGGTATTATTTGCAGCCTGAATATAGCTCTTTCTTGTATGTAACCAAAGTTCATAGTACTCAGGTGAAAACAAAGACCAATTATCTGTAGACTCTTCTACAATGATTTTTCACTCTTATTAGAGCACATTGATTAAGGGATATCAGGCATTATTTCAAGAAGATCTCAGAAAACTTACTTGGCTATTATCCCCATTTTACAACTGAAGAAATTGAAACAGGATGATAGAGTGGAAAGACCATGGATTTTGAGTCACAGCTCTTGTAGTGATTGCTCTTATTTCCTTGGGTAATTAATCTCTCACATTCTTAGTTTCAGGGTCTGTTAATTGAGGATAATGATATGACTTCCCCTGTGGGAGTCTTGTGAGAATTACACGTGCTTGGATGTGATTGTCTGTTTTCAAGCATGTGTACATGTGTACACTTGTATGAAATTTTGCTTAACACAGAAGTCTAGATGCTGTCACTTATCCCTTCCTTAGGCCAAATTTGACTGGTTTTATCACCCCGTCAAGTTTCTATATTGTAGGCTACAGAGCTCATTTTTAAAAGCCTTCTCTGTTAATGGAATGAAGACCTCATTTAGAGCCAGGAGTTCTAAATGTACATCTCACTTCTGCTCTTTGCTAGTTCCAGTACATTATAAACCAAGATAGCATCTCACATCCCTTTCTACTCTTAAGATCTCCCATACTTTAAACCAGGAATGTAATCCTTATAGATATGTATGAAGTTCTTACAAGTTGATTTGTTTCTTATTTCTTAAAAACAACTTTTTAGATAGCATTTGAGTGTTAGATATGAACATAGTTACTCAGAATTTCTTTCTCAAGCTTTATTCTTACCTTTTCTTGAATTTTTGTCCATTATGCGCTATTTCTTCTCACTGTCTCATTCATCTACTCTCCTTTTCTGTTTGAATAACTACTGTTCTAATTCTGGCCAACATTAACTTGAATATCGCAGTCATTCTGGTTGGCCTGCCTGCCTTAGTGACTCTTCTGTTTTATTTCAGATGTTATTGTCACTGTAATTCTAGGATGATTAAATTAAAATCTTATTGCTGGAGAGGATGTTAGACTCTTGAAGCTGCTCTGACAAAGAATGCTTCCTCCTGGAAGATATGTCAGATCTGCAAGTCTCTGTTTGACTTCTAAATCTTGAGTCACCCTCCTGAGCACTGCAGCCATTGCTCTTGCTGATCCCTGAAACAGATTCCTGACTCTACTCAAGTCTGCACACGCTGAGCTTCTTTTCACCTTCTTTTACATGTTATTCCTCTGCACATGGACTGCTTCCCTTCCAAGTGTGCTCTACTTCCTGCCACACATACTTTTCTCTTCCTCAGAGCCTGACGCAAACAATCTCTGTTCCTGTGAAAACCCTAGGGTTGACTTCACGTCACTTGGTATGTTGTTGACAGTTTATAAGTTTGTGCTCTCAATTTTATGTTGATTTATTTATTTCCATTATATGTACACTTTTGTTATTTTCACTACTGACTGAGATTCTTGAAGGCAGGGGCTGAGCTCTGTTTTCTGTTTCTTCTCTTTTTCCCATAGTGCCCAGAGTATGCCACTCAGGACTTAGGAAGCCTTGGTAATCGTTAGAGCCTGATTCGCTGTATTGCGTATGCTCCCTGGGGTCATCCAAACTGCATATAAGTATTCCTTAGTCCTGTACAAAAGACTGTATACAAATTTGAACTTTCCAGGCTTATCTACCAGGTACTTAGCATATCTGATCATGGTCATCCTAAATGGTGTTAGGAGCATCCTGATAGCAGAATCCAAAACTGTACGTCAATCTATTTACTAACTACTGTATCCATTGGGTTGCCCAATTCTACTACACCCATCTTAATAGAATCATAACAGAGTAGTCCATCAGCAATTATGCACCATAGAGTCATTTTGGTCATTATTTCACATATTTGATATATGTACTATTTAATTATATCTACAGACTTATGATGAGTAAAGAGATATGTCCATAGGTTAAATTTGTTTTTTCTGTGTATTTTCCTTGACTCTTTAATTAATACCAGTGATTTTTCTATATTACACTGTGTAGTACCTAAGTATGTCAAAGGAAGTTTATAGCTGTTAACTGCAAATTCTCCAAATAAGGTGAATCTGTCATTTTCCTAGCCAACTTTGTTCAGAGATGGTCACAATGAAAGAAGCTGCAGTGCTGTGCTTGGAGTTAATACGTGTCAGTCTTAGGCACACAGAAATCATCTGCTAAATACAGTGACTTGGAGGTGAAAGAGCTAGCGGATGGGGTTTTTGTTATCAGAATTCCCTGTGAACTGTGTCATAGCACTGCAATAACAAAACCTAAAAGGAAAGGGGGGATATGAAAGCATTGATTTTCCACCAAATCCTCTATAAGCAATTTCTGCAAACAATGAAGAAACCTTGTTTTTGGCCCACTTCTGCAGCCAGTCATACTGTGTTGAATATTGTTAAAGCAACATTCTTTTCTCTGGCACTTTTTCCATTCCCCAGAGCAATGCTCTTTGTGTTTGGACTATCTCCAGTGATATACGTAGGGAGAAGCACATATTTATTTTTACAGATCCCCAAAAGTATAGTAAATCATTCAGAATTGAAGAGAGGCAGACTAAAAACAAACACAAAATAACCATGCTTAGGGCTCATTTGCCCTTGGGGATTTTACTGAATGCACCACTTAGAAGTTGAATTAAACCCAGCCTGTGAGATTTTCTGAACAGTCTATGTTTATTTTTCCATCTTTTAAAATGTTATTTTTTCACATGCACTGCAGAGCTTTATTTTACATGTATTATTTTTTAAAGAATCATTTCTTGATAAGCAAATAGTAACTCTGCTTGAATATTTAAGTGTAGTTTAAAAGACACAAAGATCTAATGATCGCATCAGGACTTGGAGTTCCAATTTGCCCTTGGACATGCGCTATATACCTGGCCCTGAGACACCCCTAGAGCTTTGTGTTAAATACCTCCACAGACAGAATGCGAGCATGAGAACCTGAGAATGACTACTTGCATGGCTCTCTGCAAGCAAATTCATACATAGATGACTATTTGGACTTTTCTAATTGGTATGACACATGGACATAATATATTTTAAAAAGCTAGTCATTGCCCTACCCATTGCAAAAACTCCTTTCTTAGAGCTGTCTTGCATTTTACATCTTATTTAGTTAACATGATGGTTAACATGTTGGGCTCTGGAGTTAAACTGCTCAAGTTTAAATTTTGGCCCCACGCATTATGAGCAGCATGACCTCGGGCAACTTACCTCTTGGAATGTCAGTTTCCTCATCTGTGAAACATCAAAACAATAGTGCTTCCTTCAGAGTCATGAGGGTTAGATATAAATGCTTTGTACAGTGCCTGGAACAGAGTAAATATGTGAAAAACATGAGCAATTACTGTTACTACTTATGCTTTATTTCCTAAAGGTTCTTTGCAGGTGGATTTTAAGTGTTAAGAAGAATTATCGGAAGAATGTTGCCTATCATAATTGGAGACATGCCTTCAATACAGCTCAGTGCATGTTTGCTGCTCTAAAAGCAGGCAAAATTCAGGTACTTTTTTGAACCATTTATATATTTAAGACATTTTACTGCTTTATTAGTAAAATTTACAGCATATCCTTTTTAGTTTTTAATGTACTCTCAGTGATGATTTAATGTGCTCTAATATTCATTGCCACTTACATATTACATTTTGTTACAGAAGACAAGTATGGCAAAAATACCTGTTACTAATTTTCTTTCATATATAACATATATGGCATATTTTTACAAATCTTTAAAATAACTTCATGTTAAACTTAGTAGTCTTTAGGCAAATAATACTTTATTCAGAGAACTCTCCAGTATAAGAAATATGTTCACATTCAATTTGCTCCATAGTAGAATTCCTCAAAAACCACTCAAGTCCTGAACTTAGCTTCTATCCTTTCCTTTGGAACACTCAGTTAATTTTATAAGTACTACTTCATGGAAAGTGTTTTGGTTTCATATTCATTGACCAAGGAAGAAATGCAGAAAACGTTCAAGTAGTTCGTGTCTTTCCAGGCCAAATTTTATCCATATCTTTGTCCTTAGATTCTAACTTCAGGGGGAATCGACTAGTTATTCCAGGTAACTGATTCTAGGCATCCATTGTATAACTGTTTTTAATTCAGAGCTTCCATGCTGTTTTTTAAAAAAGTAAATTCTAAAAACATTATTCTGTGTCTCTACTTTCATAGGGTGCACATTTTAACTGACTACAGCTAAAAGATGTAATTGTTATCCAAGAAGCACTATGAAATACCATAGTAGTATTTTCCTGTCATAGCAAATGTTTGTAAGAAATAGAATCAACTTATTTTGGGGTGTGGAAAGGTCAGAAGGATTATACAACTGAGGATCCTTGCTTTTTGTGAAGAATAATCAAAGGATGGTTTTTGTATATGTTGTAAACATCTGGTTGAAAGTTCCAGCAGAATAGAGCTGATAATAATTTCAACTTGTGTTTTCTTACTCATGAAGGAGAACAATAGTACAGATAATACAAATGGCACATATTTAAAAATACCCTGTATTTGGCTTTCAATATGTTGTAAAACTTTTGAAAGCCAAATTTTCATTCCTAATTCTGTCTAGTTTTGTTTAATATTCACATTGTCTGTGTTCCTTGAGGATACAGCAAATGATAGCACAGAGGGAAGGCAGCAGAATCTGCAGGGAACTAAAAGTCAGAAAACATTTAAAGTTTATTTTGATTATTCCATATACATGTAGATAATTAAGGATTAATGATATTTACTGTAGGTGGACAGATTATTGATTGCTTAAGGCCTTTCAACTTTTTCTGTTGATAGGTGACGTTTGTAATAACCCTGTTCTAAAGACAAAAAGTACAGATTCCCTAGAGAATAGGATTCTAATATGAGCCCTTCATGACTATAAAGAAGCACATATGTAAAACACTGAGGGAAAAAATACATGACTAGTGAAAAAAGGTAATAAAATGTGCTTTACCAAATTGTTCTTTCTTTTTCTTTCCTTTTCTTTCCTCCAATGTTTTGGGCACAAAGAACAAGCTGACTGACCTGGAGATCCTTGCATTGCTGATCGCTGCCCTAAGCCACGATTTGGACCACCGCGGTGTGAATAACTCTTACATACAGCGGTAAGGCGTTTTCCTCAGCAAAAGAGGAAGGTGTTTCTTTTAAATTGTACGGTTGTTTTTTTTAAAAGTAAGAGCCACAGGAGAATTTGATGGTATGAAATTTTAATTGGTCGAGGTCCCATATCATGTTCGGGCTTTCTTAAAGGGACTTGGGAAAAAATAATGCAAGACCAATGTTGTGTTGGTAATGTTTGTGGCCTGAAATTTAAAAAATATATTTATGTTGAGACTCTTATTTCATTAGATAATTACCAAGAGTTTTGCTTTAGTTTACATACACCCAGCTTAAGAGTTTCATTAGAAAAACTAATAAGGCTAGTTCAGCAAAGGTAGAATTTCACCATGGAAGAGAAATGATATTTGAAAAGCACTTAGCTCTATCCTAGGTACCTAATAAGCACATGCGGGAGGAAGCTTTTGGCCTCAGTCTAGCACTGTGGTGGAAAGTTTGGCCTCTGCAGTCAGACTTGGATTCAAATCCTACTTCTGTCACACCATTCCTGTGTGATCTTGGGCAAGGGAGCTCACCTCTCTATACCTTAACTTCCCGAGTTGTAAAATGGTGATATAGCATACCTACCCCTTGGGTTGATGTAAATTTTAAGATAGCACATATCAATTCCAAGTAGAAGGCCTGGTACACATGTAAGTGTTCAATCTTAGCAGCAAATGCTAATGATAGTCCTGTCATCATCAGAGGCCTATTTTTGGGCTGCTTTTGAAAGCAAGATACTAATTCTTCTGACAAGTGTTTCAGGCTCCCTTACAGACAATACTTAAGTGACTTTTGCAATTAACAAAAGAGATGATGGAGGTGACATCACTTCTCATCAGATTTTTGAGACACTGATGTTTTTATTTTCTTGCAAGCAAATTAGTTGAAAAGCCTACGTTTTAATGGCGAAATCTTACAACTGAGTACTTTTTAAGTATACAGCTAATGGATAGATCTAAGGAAATTCCAGATGTCTGATATCTTGAGGGAATTCAACAAAGCTCCCTAATCATATTCGCTTTATCTAAATAAATGGAAAACTTCATGTAAAAAGAATCGTAGTGATGTAGCAACCATGTCCTCTGCTGACCTTTGATGGGAAAAGATGGCCAGCTCTCAGCTGAGTGTCAGAGACTGGCTGTTTCCTCTCTAGAATCTAACATTTTGGAGAGCTGACTGGGTGACCTGTCCATTGTCCCCTGTGTTTTGTCATCATTATGATCCTGAACCTCACATCAACATGGGAGTAATTGTGAAAGGGAACAACAACACAGAAAGATTTATGACACAGAGTTTTAATTAAGCTCAGCCTAAAAGAGCAGGGCCAGCCGTGCCATGTTCCTTTCTGCCTTAGAACTAACAATATTATCAGTATGTGGACTGTTAGTGTATGCATTGCCCTCAGATGCCATATTGTCTTTCTTTAGAGTGAAAAAAATACTCAACTGTTTTTTTCCTTTGTTTATTTAAAAATAATTACCCAGAAAAACATCTGGAAAAACGTCTTCTCTTCAAAAAAAAAAAGCCCTGGGAAAAAAATCATAGACTGCAGAATCTTACTTTCACACACACCACAAAACAGACGTCCACCAAGTAACAATAACTTTTTTAAGAATTAAAGGACTTATAGAGATTTTTATTTCTGTGGTTTGCATAGAGGAAACAAAGAATTTTTCAGGGATGTCTCTCTCTTTTTTTTCTTTCCTTGGTGGTAAACGAATGATATCTCCACCAAGATTCTCTTAACCAGGAGACTGCAGGAGAACAGGAGGCTCATTCCCATGTAAAGAGCTAACTAATAAAAAGGTGTACTGTGTCCAGACCTCATCAGGCATTCAAACACAACATAAAGAAAGCCAAAACAATGAAGGAAGGCACAGAAATAAAAGAGTAAAAAGTCCTCATGTGGTGGCAAAGTTAGAAACTGAACTTCTGTCATTTGTTCTTCTTGAAAATATTTTCAGAAGATTAATTTGAAGTAATATACTCTTTGTATAGGAAACTATGTTTTGATTCATTACTTGATTCTTGGATTTCCTCCTTGATTAGAAAGACTGCCATTATGGGAGTATGCAGATAAGCCAGTGAAATATCTGGGGGAAAAGTTCACTGCTTGTGCTTTCTTCTCCCACATGAGTGGGTTAGGAGTGATTTCAAATAGACATTGAGTTATTATTTAAAAAATAGGCACTAGTAGGAACAAAATGGCTGACATACAGACAACTGTTAGAGAAAGCACAGTCGTTAACACACAGAAATTCTTGCATTAGGCAGGCAGTTAAAAAGACTATTGTAGATGCATTTATTTGGTTAGATTCAGGTTTGGTGTTTTATAAAATCATATAGTGAAATTATCCTACATTTTAGGCACATGGATAATAAGCAAAATTATGAGGGCCTGACACTTTGCTAGGTGGAAAGAGAGCTATAAAAATATAAAATAAGGTTCCTGTTATCAAGGGATTTCTGTAGTCTCATGAAATCATGGTGATCATTCAAGGAAGTATCTAGTCAGTCCTAGGGTGTTCAGTAACATGGGCTGTAAGAGTTTGGCAGAAAAGGAGGTTGTGATGCCGGAGTTCTTGTTCACGAAGCTGAAGAATGAGCTTAGCAAACAATCAAGGTAGGAGAGCAAGGTACAGGCTTTTATTTAGAAAAAAGTGAAAGGGCAGAGCTCCCAGCTCACGCCAAGAGGGGACAAGAGGGTCCGGTGTGGTGCGTTGTCTAGGGGTTTTATAGGCAAAATGAGGATTTTTCGAGAACATGAAAAGAAGTTCAGGGGTGCAGACCTGCTAAGTGGTGTCTGAACACCCAGAATTAACTTAACACAAGGAATTTCTCGCCCCAATCTCTCTCTCTGGGATACTGGTGTCTTGGTCTAGGAGCATATCAAAAGGCGGCCTGCCCAGCCCACAAGGTGGGCTGAGGTATTTTCTGTTTGCTAAAGTGTAAGTTAAGAATCCTGCTTCTCAAACTTCCTGGGTGTTAAAATGCAATCTTATCTTTAAGGTGGAATCTTTGCTGCTTTTTAATATGTTGTTTACAGCTGGGTCTGCATGCTAAATTAATTGCCCAGTTTGCAAAACCACCCCATCATATCTGAAAGAGGAAAGACAGCACATAGGCCTGAGCCTTTTAGCATGCTAAAGTGAATCTTACCAATGATTAGCATAATAAAAACACGTGCTGCTCTTCTTTATCTGGGGAACATTAACTGATCTTACTGACAAATGACCCTAGAGCTTAATGTTTAACACAGAGTTTTGGTAGGGGGTTTCCTTGCATGTAGTTAACATTGCTCTGACTGCAAATATTCTGCCTTGCTTTTTCCGGAGGCCCTCCCCCTACTCTGACTGCACCCACGGTCCCTGTCTCAGTTGGTCAAGACCAGTGTAGTCCATCATCATTATAGTAGAGGAAATAAGACTTAAACTGGATCTTAAAAAGTAGGTCAGACTTAAAGAGGAGAAAGGATGGAACTATTGGAGTGTTTATATTCCAGAAACACTATGGAGTGGGCATTTTCATGGAACAGTGATGAAACAGTGGTGAAATGGTGGCTAGCCTGGCTAGAGTCAGAGGGCTCAATGGGAATGAAAAGTAAGAGGGAACAAATATACATTATAAGGTCCAAGGGAGAGCTAGAAGACTAAGCAGTGCATTTTAGATTCGATATAGTGAAAAACAAGCCATTGCAGTGGGTAGTAACAACTTTGTTTAGGAAGAAAGGTCTGGAAATAAGGTGCAAGGCAAATGGGTCATAATTAGAACAACAGAATTCAGCTAGAAAGCGTTCAGCAAGCCAGGGATATTGGCTAGAGTGAGGAAGGGAGAGTGCAGATCTGAATCTGAATATGAATGAAGTGCAAGGTCAGTGAGTCCTACTGTCAGTAGCTAATGACAATAGAAGCAGTTAATATAGCCCTTACCATGCGCCATTGGGGACTCTTTTTAGCATTTTATATGTATGAGTTCAGTTAGTCCTTAGACCACTACACAGCAACTATGATGGTTATGGTTGTTAAGGGCCGCCTGGAGTCCGATGCAAATAGCTCAATTAGTTTGCGAATCCTGACTCATCCTCTCACCATGTGATCTTCTGCAAGTCATTTAACTTCCTTCCCTTTGTTTCTTTCTTTGTATAATGGAATAATGACAGTACCTGTCTCATAAGGTTTTTAATAAGGATTGGACCATAAATAAATGTGAAGCAGACTAGCACCTGGCATATATCAAATGCTTTACAGGTTCTGACTATTCTCACATGGGGATGCTCTTGAGGACAGATAGGAGCTCAAGGACTTGCTCTGGCCCAGGGTGACCAGGGAGCAGCAGGATGCTGTGCCTAGTGACGCCTCAGAGCTGGAACAATGAAGGGAGGTCTGTCGTGAAAAGAGACAATTGATAGCATCAAGGAGGTCAAGAACTAGGGTCAAAAGGTCAAATGAATCATCAACTTGAATATCTATGTCATCAAACAACAGAAATCACAGTGAATGGGAAGGTAATATAAACCCTGAATGATAGATGACAGTAGTGATAATTTGGAGAAAAACTGAAAAATTAAATGTGGTTGACATGGGTCACAAAGAGTAGATGACAGATTTGGGCCCAGAGGAATATGTATGGATGAGAACCGAAATCAAGGACGGGTGTTAGAGTCAGAGAAAAGGAATGCAGGGGTGGCAGGAACTGTTTCTCTCACAGAGCTTTCATTTTCTAATGATTTCTAAGGCTTTATATTTCTAGAATATTGGTCTGATTTCTGCACTGGCATCTTCTAATGCCACTCTCAGAAATGAACCAACAACTACAGAACCCTTAAGAGCAAAATGCCGGGAGAGCATGCTAGCCTCTCACTGCTCACTGCTAGTAGTGTGGGAATAAAATTTTGCAGCAGTGGTGCTTCCAATGGCTCCTTCGACATGACCTCAGATAAAGGCAACATAGCCTTGTGTTTGAAAGAGTAAAAAGCAACAGGATATGGAAGACATTAGTTTCTAGGAATATTTCTGTAAACAGGAAATTTGGGGTATTTGTCACCCTTTAATTGATTCATAAATCCATATTTTCAGAATGTAAGTAAAGGCAAACACACATAGTTTGCATTCATCTACCTCATAAGCCAAGAATTTAATGTGAAACAGTCATTTCTGCATTGTCTAAAAATGTGATGTGTGTTTTAAATTTTAAATGTTTCTGTTGTATCCGCCTAATCGCATTTGTAGTCCAGTTTCTAACTAGGTCAGTAGGTGGATATTGTGTGCGATGTGCTATAGTGTCAGGAGCCAATGGGACGCAGTGCAGAGAATGTTTGAATCCAGCTCTGCCATTTATGTTGACCTTGAACAAGTTAGGTAATCTCTCTAACTTTTTGCTTGTCTAAAAAACAAATGCTAAAATGCCAATTTTAGAGGGGTCATGGGCTAGTTAGTCTGGAGGTACAGCCCGAGACAAAAGCTGGCATGCGTATAGCTTATTCATGCATATGATCTTAGGGTGCAGGAATGCAAGCCTGGAAGTACAGAACAGGGAAGAAGGAGAAGGATGAGCTCTCCAGCTGTCCACCCATACAGGTAGCTGGTGCTCAATCCTGCTAGGTTGCTTTTGACACGTCAATGAACAAGACCCAGAATTGTTGGCATGCAGACAAGGAGACAAAAGGGGGAGGTAGCAGCTATCCAGAAACTCCCAAACCCCACTGGCCAAAGGTGACCTCCATAGCCCTTAACTCCTCCACACCCCAGGCTGAACAAGCGTGAGTGTGGAGCGTTCCTGTGGGCACAGGCTGTGAGGGCAGAGAGCCGGGGGGAGCAGCAGGGCAGGGGCTAGGGGTGTTCATGGGGGCCAGGGCAAGGCATCTTCTAAGCGGCACCTGCATGGAGTCTGTTAAAGCATGCATGAAACTGGACATGCATCAGTGAATGGAGTATAAGGTGGGACAGAGGTTTCTGATGTGGTGAACACAAGTATCCTATACAGTGTTAATTGTAAACATTAAATACTAAACTTCTTAGTAGTGCCTGATGCTTTATAGATGTTCAGGAAATGGCAGTTGTTATCATTGGGGAAAACAAAGCTACCAAACTCAAGAGGTTTACAGTCTACCAAGGTAGGGAACTTAGAAACAGCTAACACCTGGCAGAATAAAATTGATATTAAATTAGTACTGCATTCTTATGTAAATGAGAATAACAGATACTCTAGAAGCTTTTCCTTTTCTAAGTGAAGGGAATGAGGAAGGTGACAATTGTTCCATGAACTGGACTTTAGCATATCTAGTCTGAGTGATGTGAAACACTATTGTCAAAATAGAAAATAGAGAATACAAGGCAGGGTGCAGAAGGGAGATAGATCACTGATTCGGTTTATTCTAGGCCCTGTTATTTTAGGCCATCTTCCGGATCAGCTCATCTACTCTTATGGCTTGGGTTACCATCTGTGTGTGGATGTCTTCCAAATCTGTATCTCCAACCCAGACCCGAGTCCAGACATTTATATCCACCTTGGTGGAACTCAGGTGCCTTCCAATCAACAGGTCCAGCACTCAACTAGTCATCTTCCCTTCCTTCCTCCCCAATCCCTAATCATCTTCTCCCTTTTTCTGTCAGTAAATGATAAAGCAGAATTTAGCATGCATAGTTTTCCCTTCATCTCCCTCATCTCCAACATCAGGATTCATTGCCACTATCTAATCTACCTCCTAACCATCCTCAGATACCTCTCTGAGATTCCACCAGTCTAGTCTAGTCTCTCTTACCTAGGTTACTGGAAGTTTCCCAGTGGTATCCAAGCCATCTCCCAGTAGTCTCCGTGCATCTTCTGTCTTGATCCCAAAAATTCATCTTTTTTTCTGTAAATCTGCTTATTTTACTCCATCCATGGTCTTTCCATTGTCCAATGATAGTATCTCACCCATAGTGCAACTCACTAAATCGAAGGAGCAAAATAGACAAGTAGGAAGAAATTAATTTGGGAAAAGTTGCAATAACAAAAAATGGCAGTTTGGGGGTCAGCAATATTGGTGATACATTAAACAATAGGACTGGATGAGATTACCCATGCTCTAACCTTTATTTTCATTTTACTGTGTCTGATCCTCCTTAAACTTCTCTCACTCTATTCATTTTTTCCCCATGTTATATGTTTCTTCAGTCTTGGGTAGTTTCTTTATCTTCAACAAATCAAATGCAAAGGAAACAAATGATTCATATACTAGTATAAAGAAATTAATCAGCTGTATTATCTGACAGTTGTTTGGTGTTTTATAGTTCATAAACCCCTGTCCTATAAATTTTAGGAACAGAGACTTTCAGGAACTTTAACTTTTTCTTTTGGAGAAGAAATGGTGGAAATTATATTCACATTGTGAAGGGTAATGAGAAATACGAGGTGGAAGACTGGACTGGTCATGCTTTAGAACTTGATTTGTGACTTACCTGCAATGACCTGAGCGTGATACCCTTTCGCTCTCTTCACTCAGCCAAAGAGTCTCTGCTGTTTCCCCAAGTTCAATTTAGAGAGCTACCAGGATATACTGTGCTGAATGAACCTGGATCCCACTTGGGGGCCTTTTTCTGGTTCAGCCGGCCCCTTTCTTCCTTAAGAAGGGCAGGTGCACTGAATCTCCCTTTTCCTTGCCTTTCATCACTCACACCTCAGTTAATTCCATCAGGCGATTCTTTTGTTACATATAGGCACACACAAATACATTGACCTTCAGCATTATTTCAGAGGAAAGGCTAGGATGGAAATTTATTTCAGATTTTAAGTTAACTGCAGTCTGAGATTGAAAAAATATTAGTGGTACAACTATTTTGAAAGGTTCTTTTCATGTTTAAGGAAATTGGTCCTTTGTCCTTACTCCTGCTATTTTAATCAATATTGAAACAGTGAAATTGTTCATACTTTGAACTGTTAGCAGTTACACTTGTATCTGAAAACAATTTGACTTTATATTTATTCCCCAGAGATTACTTCATTTTTTTTCTCAACAAAAGGAAGGAAAATTGTTAATTTAATTTTGTGAAGTAGACTCTTTTTTAGTTAACCAATAAAAAGGAGGAAAAAAAAAACGATCAACTGACATATCGGGGAAATTGATAATATATTAAACTTCTTTCTTCAACAAAATATTTCTCAGAAGTGAACACCCACTCGCTCAGCTCTACTGCCACTCAATCATGGAGCACCATCATTTTGACCAGTGCCTGATGATTCTTAATAGCCCGGTAAGTACCCAGTTTATGGTTGTGGAACTTTAAAAGAGGGCTTTATAAATTCAGTTCTATTTTTAAGTTTTGGATTTATTCCCAGCATCATAAATTCTTGAGCTTTATTCCTTTTTGGGTAAGGAAGGCAAAGCCAGAACATTTGAGACCTTCATGGCCCCGCTTCTCTGGACAGTCAGAACTGGTTAGATGTTGCCTGACAGGGGAAATCTGCTACTCACCTCCGTTTGGTTATTCTGAATTAGAAACAAACAAAGTTGGTATTTTATGACTCTCAGTTAATCCTGCTTTTTTTTTTTTTGCCAAATGAAGTAGTTTATAGAGCTCTTAAAGGTTTGCTTTCACAAGGCAATACCTTTTCCTCTTTGTTGAAACTTCTGACCACCAACAAACTGTTTTGTAAGGAATAACGTTATTCAACAAGTTGGTCAAATGAATACTTGTCAATGTAGGAAAGCACATGACATGCTATGCTAGACATATTTTTGTTAAGGAAAATAAGATTAGAAAAACATACACCAAAACGTTAACAATAGTTGTCTTTATCTAGTTAAATTATTAATACTTTTCATTTTCTATTTTGATTTGTTCATTATTCACATTTTCTACTCTATGCATGTATTAGCTTTATAATAAGACAAAAATGACCGTTGTAACTGCTACTTTGAATAGGGACAATGCCTGGCATCTAATCTTAAATCTCTTTTTACCAACATCTCTTTGCCCAGTGGAGCTGGTTCTTCCCTGAGCCCTGGAAGAAACCCAAGAAGGCCCATGACTTTTCTGGTCACTCTTCTATAAGTAAAAGCCCTCTAGTTACTTTAGGTCCCCAAATAATT
Source organism: Smutsia gigantea (assembly GCA_032199065.1). Lineage (NCBI taxonomy): Eukaryota > Metazoa > Chordata > Mammalia > Pholidota > Manidae > Smutsia > Smutsia gigantea. Next base: position 30,735 of record JAVSCE010012358.1, read on the forward strand.
CTCAATTTAGAAACCATAATGTCTGGTCCTGCATAATAGTCCAGATTTTGAACTTGATTTAAAATTTCAGGTTCTCCCCTTGCTGCCCCAGTGAGCTTCTTTCATCCCTACCTTGGGTTTCTTCTACCTCCTTCCTTACCCCCCAAACCCAACTTGGGGAATAGGAAGGGAGATGAGATGAGAAAGGGGCAGGAACGTTCTCAGCAGCCTGGTAGTGTTATGTCTCCTCTGTGCCCGGTAGGTGTTTAAACCAAGTTGTTTCTCATGGGTAGTTTCACAGTCCCACCTGAGGGCCCTCATTATGGTGCTTTCCCACTGGATGTTCCCTTAATAAGAGTGACCTTCAGTGTCTAGTTTAGCACCGTATGGCTCCTTCCTCAGCTCCTGGAAATCTAATCTTTTGATTGCAGCTCCTTTCTGCTGAGGTCCTTTTCTCTTGGTGGCCCTCTTGAACAGGACAGGACTTAAGTCAACCATATGCCTCCAAAACTAGAGAATGCAAGCCATCCATAGAGTAGCAACCTCTCTTTCACTGCTGCAATAGAGCAGCTAACCAGCCTGTGTCTTGCCTTTTAGACTTTCCAGGAGTCAGACACAAGCCCAGGGTAGTCCCACCCACCCCACTAGACTACAAGAGACACATACAAAGACTTCACATCCTTCTCTCTTACTTGAGGTGAAAGGGAACACAATCACCTCTCCCTGAACACCTCAGTGTGGGTGAAGGGTTAAGTTATGCAACCAAATTTTGACAGCCTCCTTATAAATTCTGCTTCTGACCTCATAGAGATTGCTTGCTAAAGTGTGTGTGTGATTGTTGAATATGAATTAGTTGACATGTGATTGGTAAGTAGGCAAATGGTTTTGTTATAATGTATAGGTTGTATTGTTCACGTTCTCTTGGGTAAGGTGCCAGAATTATGGGATTGAATTGTGATCTTCAGCAAAAAAGGAAAAAGCCTTCTGCTTGGCTTTTGCTTGGGCAGGCCTCTCCATTCTATTTTAGGAATATTGAAAATGAGCAGTTGCCCCTGAGGCTTTGGACTGCTTTAGGCTTATGGGGGCTGCTCTTCCTTTGGTGCCCACTGTAAGAGCTACCCCACAGTCTCAGTGACCCAATTCTGTCTGCACTGTCTCTGGACCCCACAAACCAGCATTTCTACCTAGCTGTTTTTGTCTTTTAACATCCCCACAGGCAGCCTCCAGACTTGCCAGCTTGGGCTGCCCGGTTACCTCCAGACGCACCAGTTCTTGTTTTGGTTTGTGCTCTGGCTATAAAGTTGCAAAGGTTTTGTGTGGTCTGGCCCAACACTATATTTCCCATAAACCACGTTATTTTTAGTGTTGTAGTTTTTCAGAACTCAGAGTTCTAGGAATTTATATGTCATGTTATAGCAGAACCATCTGTACTTGCCTTGCAATTTGCTAGTTGTGTGCTTCAGCTAAAACTTTCATATGCATGTCCTGCTCAGCTTTAAAGAAAATGTTAAGTTTTTTAAAAGCATATTTAACCATATCCCTGTCATCACTATATCTATTATTAGATAACATAATTTATTATGTAATACATTATTACTTAACTTATAAGGAATCTGGTTTTATATATGGCCAGCCTCAAATTATAAGAACCATCTATGTATTCTGCTTTCTGTAGGCACTAATACACAAGAATTTACAGCCTTTGCTTTTGGGAGGGAAAATAAAAATATCACACCAAAAGACATTTCCTTTTCCACTTGAAATGGTTGTACCTTAAAATAAATGAAAGTATCACAAGGTATTTTCTGAATAGTTTTCTGTTTGGCCCAGAAATCTACAGTGTTTTAATATTTAAACACAGTGTTTATGAAAATAATCACAGATCATTAATTAGATATATGCCACAATTTCAATATCTAGTTATGCTGTTACCAATATTCTGCTCCATCCTACAACACTCAGCAATTTCCCTGTCTTCAGAACAAATCCTTTGCCTAAGGATCAAATTTCTAAGCATCTGGGTTTTTTCTTGGCCCTGAGATTTAGGAAGCACGTTTGACTAAATTTACAGGTGTTTTGAGTATATTCTGAGTACCAAGGTATGTTTTATTTAGTTCAGGATTAGAAAGCTACCCTGCTTTAAGTTACAGGCAAGAAATAAAAAATAGTTACATAGCAAAAACTTTAGATTATTTGTACATGGATTAGCCACCTTTAAAATATTCCTTATAAGTATTTCAACCCATGCTTGCTTTTATACCAGTGGTAAGCACACCTCTGGCTCATGCCCTCTAACCATCCATAAAGGCATGTTCCTAAAGAATAGACACTGTTCTCAATGTGGATTAAGTTAAATTATATAAATTTGACCAAAAATATTATTGAATGAATTACAAAAGCCATAGAGAAATGATTTTTTGAACAATTGTTTAAATGTTTCACCATTCCTTTCTTCATGTCCATTAACATAGCTCTGATTTTGCAGTTTCACTTGCTGTTATAGTATAGCAATTAACCTGTCAAAGGAAAAAGATATGTAGTTAGTAGATTTGAGGTCTGTACTAAGGCCTAAGGAGTGTAAGAGTTGGAAAAACGTGCATACAAAGGTAGTGCACATGCATGAAGCTGTTTTTTCTTATATAACTAGGTGGTGGGGGTAGAAGCATAGAAGGGAAATGTTATTTCATGATATTTACTATAAGTAAGCAGATGTCCTCCATATTCATGAGTTTGGAATACTACACATGTTTTAAGATATGTCTCTATAATTTCATACTTGTTTGTGCTGCAGTTTCTCCAAGTGGAGTGCTAATGATGGTTTTCTTCTTTATAAAGGGCAATCAGATTCTCGGTGGCCTCTCCATTGAAGAATATAAGACCACATTGAAAATAATCAAGCAAGCTATTTTAGCTACAGACCTAGCACTCTACATTAAGTAAGTTTTTAAAAATATCCTGAGATAAATAAGTCTTGGAAGTATTTGCATTGTTTCAAACTTATAAAATTCACAGTGGGAGATCCTCAGGTCATAAGGAGAAATGTCCTGGCTGAGTTGTTTATCAAACTATGGGGCAGTTTCTAAAAGGAAGGCAGAAAAATCTATTTATTTGGCTTACTTCATGTTAGAAATTACAGAAGACAGACTTATTTCTGGTGTCTGTCTATTGCCATGTCTCTGAAGTTATGTTCAAAGCAAATAACTACCTCAAGGTCATTCCAAGCTAGGTTGTCCAGTCTAAAGATTATATAGGCCCCTTCTTTCCTTCACTCCCCCAACTGCTGACCATGTCACAATTCCTTTATACTGTCACCCAAGCCTTGGTGCCAGACAAGTAAATCTTGTTTCTTTTTATTTGATTTTGGCAGAAGATATTAATGTAGAACTTTAATGAAGTTACCAATTCAAAATTAACATATTCATTAGAGTAGTATTTGTGGTATGTGTGTGCACTGGCATGATTAAACTGCCTCTAAAAGCCAGAGAAGATTTTTCTGCATTTGTGCAACACAGACTGAGAGCTTTGCTCCTTATGTGGAGTGAGGGGAGTCAGGCCTGGAACAAGGGCCTCACCTTTTGTATAAAAATTCACATCAGTAGTTTGAGCCACTCTTAGGAGAATTAAATACAAATAGAACAGATGCACAAAAAACATAAGCCAGATATGCACTGTTGTACATTTAGAAGTAACTGCATCTAAAATATCTGCTTCATTGGATTTTGGAGCACTGTAAAGTTAACTATCATAGTTTAAAAAAATAATAAACTTCAGCTTATTCAAAATGATTGCAGAATAAATATTATCAAATTACCAAGAATTTGAAAAATACCTGTAATCATGAAGACTTCCCAACCTTTCCAGGCCACATGGGTCTCTCCTCTGAACCCTGATGAAACCTGTCTTTCATTTTGGGTACTCAATCACATACAATCAGTTTTGTTATTTAAGTTTCTCTTAAATTTCATTTTGTCTCTACAACTAGATTTTAAGCACTGTGGAAAGAACTCATGTTTTATGACTTTCCACAATGCTTAACAACAGTGGGCACAAAGGAAGTATTCCCTATACACTGAATGAATAGTAGCTTATACTCTCCTTCATCTTTTCTGCTTCAAAAACACTTCACAACTTTAGACTGATGTAGAATAATTATTGAACGTTTTTTACCCTGTACCATAATGAATATGAATAATGTATGACATTAAACTGAAGCCACACAGATCTTCTTATGCCATACACTTAAAATTTCTTAAATCATTCTTAGCATAAAATTTTCAACTCATATAGTTTCATTTTCTTATAATCGTGTTCAAGAATTGAGAATACCATTATTTGTGATCTGTAGTGAAAAAGTAGATGAGCTTTAATGTTTCACCCAAAGAAAATGGTAGAAGGGAACAAAGTGAGGTTTTAAAGATTTTTAAAAATAATAATTGTTATATTATATTCTAATATGGGAAAAAGAACATTAGGGAATTTTTCCCTTATAAATTTACTCCATGAGTCTTTGTAGAACAAAGGGATAAAAGCCTGGGGACTCATTGTAACTATCAAATATTTTCCTTTATTTTCAAGGAGGCGAGGAGAATTTTTTGAACTTATAAGAAAAGATCAATTCAATTTGGAAGATCCTCATCAGAAAGAGTTGTTTCTGTAAGTAGCTTTACTATCCTTAAAGCTGAAAATCTGCTATTCAATTAATTGTTTCACTGTCAGATTTCATTGCAATTATTTGTTACATGTGGTGATCTCAGACACTGTTAGAATTCTCTAGAGTATTGCCCAAAGGGCTGAATATGAGTATTTTCATAAAAAGAAATGCATTTACAAATGAGAGTGAATAAATCACTCCTCTGTCCTAGAAGGGCCTTTAAAACGTGGTAGAGTATCGCTACAAGGCTCTAGGGTTTACTTATTCATATTCCCAATTCTTTGGAATGGAAGAGCTGAAAATAGCCCCCTAAAGATTGTGAGAACAAGAAAGTGATTGTGAAATGTTTACTTGAGTGATGGAGGCATAGCCCTGTCTGACCTTCAAGATTTCAGTTTTTCCTCACCTGTACCTCTGTCCCTCCCTTCCAGCTGTAGATACCATCCCTTTGCTGTCACTACTACTGCCTTTGCTTTGACAAGAACTGGATCAATAAAACAGAAGAAAGGGCCAATGAAAAAGAAAAGAAAGACTCAGCAATACTAAGGATAGTGCTATTACAATTTGAAATCAATATTTCTCTGCATGGATTGAGATAATTTAGCATGCAAACAAAGGCTTGCAAATTATAAGGAAACAATATACAAATGCCCAGCTGTCTGTTCTGTAGAGTCTTCGCTTCACTTGATAATCTCAACATGTTCTTCAAAACAGTGTCTTAGAAGAGTGTAGATGTGCTTCTGTAATTACTGAACAGTTTTTCCCAGTAACAAAAGAGAAGCCCAACCTCAATTCCAAGTCTGTGCCACAGGTTTTTCTGCTCCACTGCCCTAACTTAGGATCTCTTGCAGAGAAATCCCCAGTAGGTCTAGTGCTCAGTGTTGCCTGTTGCACTCTTCATTTTTCAGATTGTAATTAAGTTCATATAGGCTCATAGTTTTTTGGGGGGAGGCAGTCTGTATTAATCCTTCATGAAAATGGGTTTAAGCAGTGATTTAAAACTCTCTCTGGTGCACTCATTTCTTGGGAGAGAATCAGTATAAGTGTAGCAGCAGAAAACCATTTTCTTTGTGGCCTTCTGTAATTAGGAAGAACGCATCTTGGGTTGGGTTTCCCTAGAGGGACAAGTGATACAGGCCTTGACTCTGGGTGTTTCTGTATTACAGTGATGGCCTTTTTGCCTGTTTCTTCAAATAAATTAAAAGGATTAAATGGCAGATATTTGGATCCAATATGGGAAAACACTGCATTAACGAAGGAACCATTTTCATAAGCCAGTTATAGTATGGGGCTTCTAGAGTACCTTGTCGTGGACTCCAGAATCCAGCATGGTTTTCACTTTTCCAACAAGAGAAGGACTGAAGAGCACCATCCTCTCCTTTCCCTCTTTTTCTCCAGCAAATACTGTTCAATAGTACAAAGGCTTTTCACATAGAAGTCACTACATGTGTTGATTGAATTAGGATGACCCATCATAATTCTTACTTTCATAGGACTTTGATAATGATTAGGATATTTGATGCTATCCTTTAATGGTTAGTTATTAGTGATCAACGTGTTTTCATCATATTATCACTAGGAATGGAATACCAAGGTGAGAAAAATAATAGCAGGCAAGTGTTTGCCCAGAGGTCAATAATTCTCTCCCTGTGTAAGTCTGGGGCTAAATAAGGCAGTTTGACGGCAAATTCCAGTAGTTCACTGGGTAACCAAAACAAAGACACTCTGGTATCACCGTATTAGTCACACATCTATATAAACTTTGTTGCTGTTTCTTTACTCTTTATAAGTACTTCCATCCCCATAGTTTGGAGAATTCTGATTTAACTTTTTTATTAGGCACTAATTACTGAGGGCATGTGTTCTCGTAAAAGTAAATAGGGGTCTCGGGCTTTTTTTCCCCTAACAGAGCAATGCTGATGACAGCTTGTGATCTTTCTGCGATTGCAAAGCCATGGCCTGTTCAACAACGGGTAGGTTGCTTAGTGACAATAAAAGTGATACTTAAAAATTTTAAATAAGAAGTCCTTATATGTAAAGGGAGTTTCTGAAGTATTTGTGTAACTTTGTAATTTTTAAGTACGATCAAAAGCAGATAGATATTTGGACATAAACAGGTTCACTTTTTTAGAAGATTCATTAACACTTAATATTTGTAAGCTATATTAAGAAAGAGAGCATCTGTATGAACACAGCAAAAACGTAGTCATTGATCAGTTTTAATTCCAGTACTACTTCCGGTGCACTTAGGAACGTTTTCAGCACATCTCTAGCACCTCATAAATTAAAAGATGTGAACTTGTTTTTCTTATGTTTAGCCTGCTAGACTATACCTCAGGCATTAACAAGTAGAACATATTTCTGAGGCTCGGAAATATAGGAAATGTTGATAGAAGATGTCAGGAAGAATCTGATCAGGGCCTGTGGGTAGGAGACTAGAAATATATCCTTCTTTCTAAATAAATAACTATCGTAATATTTTGCAGAGGCAATAAAGGCCCTAGGCTCAGAAAAAGGATGGGTGTACATGCAATGATGTATATGTTGTGTTTTTGTTTTTCTAGACTGCATTTTGGATCCTAAATGCAATTCCTAGGATCATAGGCAGTCTGCTCTTGTTCAGGGCTCTGAGCTGCATAGTCATGGAGCCCAGCAATGACAGGCTCATCTCACGAAACACACATGCTGAAAAAACAAGATCAGAAATGCACTCTGCATGTACCAAAGATGACATGCCCTAAGTACTCAGGAGACTGGTCTTTGCTGACCTTCCCATAATAATCAGGACTATATGCCCATTTCCAAATAGGGAAGAGAATGGAATGGGGAAGAATGTGTGTTTTCATTTATCCTTTCTTTCTTCTGAATCAAATCCTGAAAAGGTGGAGCAATGAGGTTGCAGTCCAGACATAAGAAGCAATACTATGAAGCCTCCATAACTGAAAGTTTGGTATTGGTGACAGACCAGTGGAATACAATAGAACATTAAAAATTGCATAGAACATTTAGTATATAATAAAGATAGCATTTCAAATAACTGGGGAAAAGATAGATTTTCTACTAAATAATATCAGGATGGTTTTCCTATCTTCCATAACCAGATGGCAAAAGACAAAATTGGGTCTACTCTGCATACTTAAATTCCAAATGGAGCACAGAGTTCAATGTAGAGAATTAAGCCATATATGTACTGTAGCTCTCAGAGTAAGGGGGTTCCCTGCCTGGGGTAAGTTCCCTACAAATCGGATGAAACTGATGGAGGACAAGGGGCAGGGCAGATTGGGAAAAAGGGTTTTTATTGCTCACAGCTCGCTCGGGTTTGCTAGCCAGCCCTCGCTCTGTCGGTTCCCTCCAGCTGTGCGTGCAGCACTTGCTCCCCCTGCCCACCCTTTCCAGCAGGAACTCCATGGGATGTGGCCCTGGTGAGAGGTGGGCACCAGACTGATTAGGCACCAGGACAGAGGGGAGGAGAGAATGGCCGTTTTCTCTCCACTCCTTGCCCCAGATAGACCAGAGGCTCTGCCTGGTAAACATCCACTGGCATGTAAATGGACTAAGGCCAGGTAGAAAATTCTGGGTGAAAACTTCCACTTAGCCCACATGTACTATATAAAAACATTTGTGGATTCTTCTGTTAACCTAAGAGTGAGGAAACACTCCTAATTATGGCTCAACCTGCAGAAACAATAAAGGAAAATACTGAATACTGATACATTTGATTACATAAAAATGAAAAAATAAAACTGTTGCATGGCAAAAGACACTAAGCAAACTAACAGACAATGAGAAACTGGTAAAAATATTTGCAACTTATATCTGATAGATAGTTAATATCCCTAGTGTTAAGAACTTGTGAAAAATAGAGAAGAAAAAGGCAAAAAAAATCCTAGAAAAATGGGCCGATTTGAACAAAAAGTTGATAGAAAAAGAAATGTTAATATCTCTTGCTCATTTTTTTCTCTTGCTCATTTGAAAAGGTTCTCAGAACGTCACTCATAAGAAAAAATGCAAATCAAAACTATACTGACACACAAAAAAAGAACTTCGTACAGAATCTCATAACAGCTTTATTCCTAATAGCATAGTCTCCCCTCATCCATGGGAGAATTCCAAGAAGCCCAGTGGATACTTGAAACTATAGATAGTACCAAACCCTATAAATACTGTTTTTTCCTATACATACATACTTATAATAAAGTTTCATTTATACATTAGGTAAAAGATTAACAACAACAATAATAAAACAGAACAATATCAACAATATGCTGTAATAGAAGTTATGTGAATGTGCTCCCTCTCAAATATCTCATGGCACTGTACTCACCCTTCTTGTGATGGCGTGAGATAATAAAATGCCTGTGCTATGAGATGACATGTAGCGAATGATGTAGACTCTGTGACATAGTGTTAGGCTACTGCTGACCTTCTGATGGTGCATCAGGAGGATCATCTGCTTCCGGACCACCACTGCCCAAGGAGAACTGAAACTGTAGAAAGCCAGCCACAGATGAGGGGCCACTACTGTAGTCAGGGACTAGAAACAACGTAAAGGTCTATCAGTAGGGGAATGGGTACACATTTTGTAGTATAGTTCACTGTATGCAGTATTGCTCAACAGTAAAAGAAGCTAACCATCGCTACATGCAGCAACATGGATGAGTCTCATAAACACTACAGAGCAAGAGAAACTGGACAAAGGAATACATACTGTGATTTCATGTACATGAAGTTCTAGAATAGGCAAAACTAACTTATGGTGAAAGAAATTAAACTAGTGGTTGTGATGGTAGGGAAGGAAGAAGGGGCAGGGATTCACTGGGAAAGGTCATGAGGGCACCTTCTGAGGTGATGGAAATATTTTGTATCTTGAATTGAGTATGTATTACATGGTTATATGCATTTGTCAAAACATTGAACTGTATGCTTATGATATATGCAATTTTCTGTATGTAAATTATACTTTGTAAAAAAAAAATACTGAGATACCATTTCTCAATTGTCTGGGAAAAAAAATCCAAGATTTTACAACATACTCTGTTGGAAAGGCTGTGGGAAAGGAAAATAAGGAATAAAAAATACCACAACCCCTTGGAATTATATAAGTATACATATTCATTTACTTACTTCTTGGAATCTTATCCCAAAGATATACTGGCAGGAATGTAAAAAGATATTTACACAAGGCCTTTCATTTATTGTAGGGCTATTTGTAAGGCAAGGACTGAGAATAACCCAAAAATTCATCAGCAGGTAATGACTGAATAAACTGTAGTACATTTACACAGTGAATTCTATGCACGTGTAAAAAGAAAAGAGGATTGACTTCCGGGAAGATGGCGGCGTGAGCAGGGCGGCGGAAATTTCCTCCCCAAACTATATATATCTATGAAAATAGAGCAAATACAACTATTCCTAAAAGAGAGACCAGAATACACAGGAAAGCGCATAGCATGCAGCTACACCTGAGAGGACACGGCACCCCGTGAGGCGGGTAAGATACGGAGCCGCGACCCGGTGGGACCCGAGCACTCCCCCACCCCAGCGCACCGGCGGGAGGAGAGGATTCAGAGCCGGGAGGGAGAGGAAGTACACCCCATGAAATAACCAGCCATGGTGATCTGCGAGGGGAGCGCTGACACACATCGCGTGGTGTAGCGGAGATTGGAAAGACAGAAGGTGCAGGATCTGAGCAGAGAACGCGCCAGGGTGCTTGCAACCAGCTCCCGGGAAAGAAAAAAAGAAAAGAAAACCGTGTGCTTTTTTGAGTGGTCTTAAAAAGACAGGAGCCCAGCGAAGGAGCCGGAACCCCCTGGCACACTCAGCGCGGCAGGCCGGGAGTCCTGGGGAGTTTTGGACCCCTTAGCTGGCAAATGGGAAAGGGTGGCCGCACTTAGACTTTCTACAGAGATCAACAGCCTCCCATTCGTTCCCACCCCGGCCAGAGCTTTAAAGGGCCCTGCGGAGCGGCGCGGCCATGGCTGCGGAATACTGGAGCAACATCGCCACTGACAGCATCCCCACAGAATCTACTCCTGATGGGCGTTTTTTTGTTTCTTGTTTTTTCTTCTCGTTCTTTTTTCTTTTCTTTCTTTGTTTCTTTTTTTTCTTTCTTTCTCTCTTTTTTTCTTTTTAAAGTCTTAAAGAGCCCAGCTGACATATGCAGCAACTACCAGCGACCACTTCTATAGCCAGGAAAAGACAAAGGAATATGGTCCAGACTAAAATCAACCAGACAACCCCAGAGAGGGAGCCTGAAGGGATGGAAATGCACAGTCATCCTGAAAAAGAATTCAGAATAAGTCATAACCATGCTGGTGGATCTACAGAGAAATGTGCAAGAGCTGAGGGAGGAAGTGAGGGAAGTGAGGAAAAACAATGCAGAAATCAGACAAGCGATCGACGGGCTTAACAGCTGACTGCATGAGATGCAAGAGACTGTTAATGGAATAGAAATCAGAGAACTGGAATACAGAGCAGCTGAGGCAGAGAGAGATAAAAGGATCTCTAGGAATGAAAGAATATTAAGAGAACTGTGTGACCAATCCAAACGGAACAATATTCACATTATAGGAGTAACAGAGGAAGAAGAGAGAGAAAAAGGGATAGAAAGAGTCTTTGAAGAAATAATTGCTGAAAACTTTCCCTCGCTGGGGAAGGAAATAGTCTCGCAGTCCACCGAAGCCCACAGATCTCCCAACACAAGAGAGCCAAGGAAGACAACACCAAGACACATAATAATTAAAATGGCAAAGATCAAAGATAAAGACAGAGTATTAAAGGCACCTAGAGGGAGAAAAAAGATCACCTACAAAGGAAAACCCATCAGACTATCATCAGACTTCTCAACAGAAACCTTACAGGCCAGAAGAGAATGGCATGATATATTTAACATAATGAAACAGAAGAGCCTCGAACCAAGAATTTTGTATCCAGCACGATTATCATTTAAATATGACGCAGGGATTAAACAATTTCCAGACAAACGAAAGTTGAGAGAGTTTGCCTCTCATAAACCACCACTACAGGATATCTTAAATGGACTGCTCTAGAGGGAAGCAACACTAAGGCTAAAAAGATGTCACCTGAGAAAATAAAATCATAGCAAAGAAAGCAGACCATCCAAATACTAACTAAAGGCAAAGAATAAAACACCTAGTATATAAAGAATGGAGGAGGAAGAATAAGAAGGGAGAGAAATAAAGAAACAACACATGGTGTTTACAATAACTTAACAAGAAAGTTAAGTTAGATTGTTAGATAGTAAAGAAGCAACCCTTGAACCTTTGGTAACCACGAATCTAAAGCCAGCAATGGCAATAAGTACATATCTATCGATAATCACCCTAAATGTAAATGGACTGAATGCACCAATCAAAAGACACAGAGTAACAGAATGGATAAAAAAGCAATACCCATCTATAGGCTGCCTACAAGAAACTCACCTCAAATCCAAAGATATACACAGACTAAAAGTGAAGGGATGGAAAAAGATATATCAAGCAAACAAAAAAGAGAAAAAACCAGGTGTTGCAGTACTTGTTTCAGACAAAATAGACTTCTAAACCAAGAAAGAAGCAAGAGATAAAGACGGACATTACATAATAATAAAGGGGTCAGTCCAACAAGAAGATATAACCATTATAAATATATATGCACCCAACACAGGAGCGCCAGCATATGTGAAACAAATACTAACAGAATTAAAGGAGGAAATAGACAGCAATGCATTCATTTTAGGAGACTTCAACACACCAGTCACTCAAAAAGACAGATCAACTAGACTGAGAATAAGTAAAGACACAGAGGCACTGAACAACACCCTAGAACAGATGGACCTAACAGACAGCTGCAGAACTCTGCACCCAAAAGCAGCAGGATACACATTCTTCTCAAGTGCACGTGGAACATTTTCCAAAATAGACCACATACTAGGCCACAAAAAGAACATCAGTAAATTCAAAACTAGACATAAATTTTAGAAAGAAACCAAAAAGGCTCACAAATACATGGGGACTTAACAACATTCTCCTAATTAATCAATGGATTAACAACCAAATCAAAACAGAAATCAAAGAATATATGGAGACTAATGACAACAACAACACAAAGCCACAACTTCTGTGGGACGCAGCAAAGGCAGTTCTAAGAGGAAAGTATATTGCAATCCAGGCCTATTTAAAGAAGGAAGAACATTCCCAAATGAATAGTCTAAAGACACAATTACTGAAATTAGAAAAAGAAGAACAAATGAGGCCCAAAGTCACCAGAAGGAGGGACATAATAAAGATCAGAGAAGAAATAAATAAAATTGAAAATAATAAAACAATAGAAAAAAATCAATGAAACCAGGAGCTGGTTCTTTGAAAGAATAAACAAAATAGACAAACCCCTAGCCAGACTCATTAAGAGAAAAAGAGAATCTACACACATAAACAGAATCAGAAATGAGAAAGGAAATATAATGACGGACCCCACAGAAATACAAAGAAATATAAGAGAATATATGAGAATCTATATGCTGGAAAATAGAAGAAATGGACAGTTCTTAGAAAAACACAAGCTTCCAAAACTGACCTAACAAGAAACAGAAAAACTAAACAGACCAGTCATCAGCCACAAAATTGAATCGGTAATCAAAAAACTACCCAAGAACAAAACCCCCGGACCAGATGGATTCACCTCTGAATTCTACCAGACATATAGAGATGAAATAACACCGATTCTCCTTAAAGTTTTTCAAAAAATAGAAGAGGAGGGAATACTTCCAAACTCATTCTATGAAGCCAGCATCACTCTAATACCAAAACCGGGCAAAGACCTCACCAAAAAAGAAAACTACAGACCAATATCCCTGATGAATATAGATTCAAAAATACTCAACAAAATATTAGGAAACCGAATTCAAAAATACATCAAGAGGATCATACACCATGATCAAGTGGGATTCATCCCAGGGATGCAAGGATGGTACAACATTCGAAAATCCATCAACATCACCCACCACATCAACAAAAAGAAGAACAAAACCCACATGATCATCTCCATAGATGCTGAAAAAGCATTTGACAAAATTCAACATCCATTCATCGTTGAAACTCTCAACAAAATGGGTACAGACGGCAAGTACCTCAACATCATAAAGGCCATATATGACAAACCCACAGCTAACATCATACTTAACAGCGAGAAGCTGAAAGCTTTTCATCTAAGATCGGGAACAAGACAGGGATGCCCACTCTCTCCACTGTCATTCAACATAGTACTGGAGGTCCTAGCCACGGCAATCAGACAAAACAAAGACATACAAGGCATCCAGATTGGTAAAGAAGAAGTCGAATTGTCACTATTTGCAGATGACATGATACTGTACATAAAGAACCCTAAAGACTCCCCTCCAAAACTACTAGAACTAATATCTGAATTCAGCAAAGTTGCAGGATACAAAATTAACACACAGAAATCTGTTGCTTTCCTATACACTAACGATGAACTAACAAAAAGAGAAATCAGAAAAACAATTCCATTCACAATTGCATCAAAAAGAATAAAATTCCTAGGAATAAACCTAACGAAGGAAGTGAAAGACCTGTACTCTGAAAACTACAAGACACTCGTAAGAGAAATTAAAGAGGACAGTAACAAATGGAAATGCATCCCATGCTCTTGGCTAAGAAGAATAAATATTGTGAAAATGGCTTTACTACCTAAAGCAATCTACAGATTCAACGCAATCCCTATCAAACTACCAACAGCTTTCTTCAATGAACTGGAACAAATAATTCTAAAATTCATATGGAACCACAAAAGACCCCGAACAGCCAAAGCAATCCTGAGAAGGAGGAATAAGATAAGGGGAATTACGCTCCCTGACTTCAAGCTGTACTACAAAGCCACAGTAATCAAGACAATTGGGTATTGGCACAAAAACAGACCCACAGACCAGTGGAACAGAATAGAAAATCCAAACATTAACCCAAACATATACAGTCAATTAATATTTGATAAAGGAGCCTTGGATACACAATGGGGAGATGACAGCCTGTTCAGCAGCTGGTGTTGGAAAAACTGGACAGCTACATGTAAGAGAATGAAACTGGACTACTATCTAGCCCCATACACACAGGTAAACTCAAGGCGGATCAAAGACCTGAATGTAAGTCATGAAATTATAAAACTTTTAGAAAAAAACATAGGCAAAAATCTCTTGGACATAAACATGAGCGACTTCATGAACATATCTCCCCGGGCAAGGGAAACAAAAGCAAAATTGAGCAAGTGGGACCATATCAAGCTGAAAAGGTTCTGTACTGCAAAGGACACCATCAGTAGAACAAAAAGAGATCCTATAGTATGGGAGAATATATTCATAAATGACATATCCGAAATATAAAGAACTCACGCACCTTAACAAACAAAAAGCAAATAATCCAATGAAGAAATGGGCAGAGGACATGAGTAGACACTTCTCTAAAGAAGAAATTCAGATGGCCAACAGGCACATGAAAAGATGCTCCACATCGCTAATCATCAGAGAAATGCAAATTAAAACCACAATGAGATATCACCTCACACCAGTGAGGATGGCCAACATCCAAAACACAAACAACAACAAATGTTGGTGAGGATGTGGAGAAAAGGGAACCCTCCTACACTGCTGGTGGGATTGCAAATTAGTTCAACCAATGTGGAAAGCAGTATGGAGGTTCCTCAAAAAACTCAAAATAGAAATACCATTTGACCCAGGAATTCCACTCCTAGGAATTTACCCTAAGACTGCAGCAGCCCAGTTTGAAGAAGACATATGCACCCCTCTGTTTATCGCAGTACTATTTACAATAGCCAGGAAATGGAAGCAACCTAAGTGTCCATCAGTAGATGAATGGATAAAGAAGAGGTGGTACATATACACAATGGAGTATTATTCAGCCATTAGAAGAAAACAAATCCTGCCATTTGCAACAACATGGATGGAGCTAGAGGGTATTATGCTCAGTGAAATAAGACAAGCCAAAAAAGACAAGTATCACATGATTTCAGTCATATGTGGAGTATAAGAACAAAGAAAAACACTGAAGGTACAAAACAGCAGCAGACTCACAGAACCCAAGAACGGACTAATAGTTACCAAAGGGAAAGGGACTGGGGAAAATGGGCGGGAAGGGAGGGTTAAGAGGGAAAAAGGGGCATTACGATTAGCAGATGTAATGTTGGGGGGGCGCGGGGAGGGCAGTACAACTCAGAGAAGACAAGTAGTGATTCTGTAACATCTCACTAGGCTGATGGACAGTGACTGTAATGGGGTTGGTGGGGGGGACCTGATGAAGGGGGTAGTTTAATTACCATAATTTTGCACATGTAATTGTAGAATAATTATACCAAAATAAATTATAAAAAAAAGAAAAAGAAATGAGGATTATCTGGGTACTATAATGGGTGATTACAGGGATATATAAGTGAAAAAAGGCAAACAGAGAAAAAAGTATATGGTATACTACCATTTATCTAAGAGGGGGTTTAAATGTGAATATGTGTACATAATGACTTATATTCAAAAAACCCAGAAGGATTAACCACAAAAAAGTTAATGATTTCCTATAGGGAAAGG
The DNA here is from genome assembly GCA_032199065.1 of Smutsia gigantea. Classification (NCBI taxonomy): domain Eukaryota; kingdom Metazoa; phylum Chordata; class Mammalia; order Pholidota; family Manidae; genus Smutsia; species Smutsia gigantea. Next base: position 46,970 of record JAVSCE010012358.1, read on the forward strand.
AGGGAGTAGGAGTGAGGGAACAGAGATAAAAGCTGGAGTTGCTTGAGTGTACTTATTTTACAGATTTAACTTTGGAACCATACAGTTTTTATAATTATAAAATAGAATTGAACTTTAAACATCATTAAATCTTGAAAGTAAAATAAAGCAAGCCTGATTTTGGTTGCAAAACCACACTGAGAAGGGATTATTTCATTCTATGTGACATTAAAGCAATAATCTGCATCTAAAAACAAAAAGAATTTCCCCAAAAAGTCTTTAAAACTGTTTTCAGTGATCATACTCGTGGTACTTCTGCATAGATACTCAATCACTATTGTTGATAATGTGAGATAAGAACAAATAAGAAATTTCATTGAAAACTACGGTGTTCAGCACGAGTGGAAAGATAAAGGTCTGTAGTGAATGAGGTCATGCCAAAGTCCTGTAGGCCTGAATTTGAATTAGAAATATTGTAGGAACTTATGTTGTGTCCTAGCTTCATCTCCTGAAAGGGCTTAGAAATAATGACTGACCTGGTAGTAATAAACAAACCTAATGCTCAGACTGACGTTTCTGAATTTAAAGGAATGAGAGCTCCACAAAGAAATGGCTGATTGTAGTTCTAAAGCAGGAAAGGTACAAGATTGAGCCTAGAACGTCTTATTGATGTTCTAGAAACATCAAGAAAAAGAGCCTAGAAAATCTTACTGTAGCAGAAAGCAAGGAAGCTGTCTATCAAAGACTGATAGGGTTTTCAAAAAATAAAACAGAAGCCAACTTAAGAAGCTCCCACTCTCCAAAATGGAACAATTGGAGCATCAATAAGGATTAAAATATATTAAATATGTCTAAACTCAAGAGTTCAAAATAATAATAAAAATAATAAAAGAAAACCTTCCCTGGTCTTTGGTGGATGCTTGAAAACCAGACTATTTTTTTTCAAAGAGTAAAGTGGAGAAAATCAAGCATTTCTCCTGCTTTTCTTATACAAATTGTATTTTAGGGTAACTAAATAGTTGTGATGGGGGTCTTTCTTTTTACCATATGTCAACTAATAAAGGAAAAAGAGATGATTGCTTTGAATGTGACTTTTTTGCACTCTTAAATTAATGAATTTAGACAATGATTATGAATGGTTGTTAATACCCCACAAGAGAGACAGCCAGGCCTGATATAGCCCTTGACAGAAGTACACAGAACTGCCTAGGAAGTAATCATAGCAAAAAAAAAAAATTAATTAAATCTCAATCTAATCAAGCCTCTAGATCTCATTACAAGGGAATGGAAATACAGGACACAGAGAGACATTAAATGACATTATAGGAATGCAATTATCAAAATCCAGACAGTGGGAAACTGCAGGATAAACAACCCAGTTTACTCAACAACAATAACAAAAGTTATAAGGAAAGTTGTTTACAAGAGAGAAGAAGGGGAACCAGCAAATAGAATCTTAAAAGGCATCTCCATCAATTGCAATACATGCACCTATTTGATACTGTGTTTTTCACAGCACCTGGTATAACAGGTGCTTAATAAATATCTCACTCCATTTTCCCAACTAACTGTTGACATGGAAATAAAATGTTGCTTTTTTTCTGACTCGTTACAGAAGATTACAAACTCTACCTTCTTGATTAGGTACACATTTAACAAAAATATAATTTCTATTCTCATAACTGCTTTTTTTGCTGATGTGGTTGAAATCGACAGATCTGATAGATTTATTATCTTTCTTCAAAGTCTGTTTTACAGAGTTATATGCTTTTGATTGCCAAAACTTAGCCTGTTACTTATATTTCAGATAGCAGAACTTGTAGCGACTGAATTTTTTGACCAAGGAGACAGAGAGAGAAAAGAACTCAACATAGAGCCTGCTGTAAGTACAAGACCTTGTTGGTAGGAATTACTCAGATACATAATTTTATCTTAGATGTCTTTTTATACTTCCATGAGATCTTTCCTTAGGAACACAATTTCTCTTCATTTTATTTTTATAAATTTTTTCTTGGACAAATTATATGTGTTATTACAGAGAACATAAACAAAAGAAGACAAAAAATACTCTTCAGGACATCATATTGCACCTACTTTTTTCTAATTTGCTTTTTCCATTTAAACATCCTAAGCCAGTTCTCATTCTAATAGGTGGTCTTCTATATATTCTTTATAAAGATTACATGAAATAGATGTAACCATAATTACTCCTTTGGCGAAATGTTTGCAGTGTTCACTAGTATAAACAGCTCTTTGATAAACATCTATGCCCAACTTTTGTGTGCCTTTTTCTCATAATCTTAGGATAAATCCCCAGAATTGCTGCATTGAAAGTCACACATTTTTTAGTACATACTTGCCTTTTTACATAGAGTGTGGAGCTCAAATACAAGTAAAAGATTCTCCTCAAGCCATTTCTGTCTTTTGGAAAGAGTTTTTCCTGAAAATGAAGCATGGAGTCTTTTTTTCCCCAATTCAAATAACATTTATCGAGCCTTTAATGTTAAATGGGACATGGTTAAGAGGTGCCCCTCCTCTGTCTGTGTACAGTTCCCTGCACTCTGGTCTTTCTCCTCAGCTGGTTACATTCTGTATCTCTCAAGTCTTTTACAATGATTCAGTCTCCTATAATGCAATGGCGGGCTTGTTCGGAAGCTCAGAATTTTAGGTGGTAGAGTCAGGGTCACAGCTGATGGAGAATTTACTTCATTTTAAACAAGCGCTGCAACTTGCTGCTTCCCACGGAGGTGCTTGTCTGATGCTCTAGTCATGAGCTCTTGGGTATGAGTAGCAGTGACAGCTACATCATCTTCACAGAAAAGCTTTCTTTGTGAATTGAATTGTAATCAACTGTGGACTCAGTAGCTTCTTCCACAAAGCTGAGGTTGTTTGATTCCAAATCAGTGGACAATTCAAAGCCTGTGTATTCTCCAAATACATCACTGGTTGATTCTATATCAGTGGTGAACTCTGAGTCAAGTTCAACTGAAGTCACATGGTCAACTGAAGGTCAGTGATTGATTCCATGGGTAGTGTGGACAAGGTCAGCCAGGACAAACAAGGCAGGTAGGATCAGGGCCCTTCTGAACATCATGTGGCTGGGGAGTGCAGGAGGCTTGCAGAGGTAAGGAGGCAGACAGGCAAGTATCTGCTTTCCTCAGCTAACCCAGGGATTCATCTTTCTAGAGCCAACGTGCACTGTGTTCTTTAAGTAAATGCAAATCTGTGTGTTTGTTTCTGCATTTGTGTTTTCAGGATCTAATGAACAGAGAGAAGAAAAACAAAATCCCAAGTATGCAAGTTGGGTTCATAGATGCTATCTGCTTGCAACTGTATGAGGTATTTATATGACAACTAGTAGACCTGATAGACTTGTGTTGTAAGTTAGGACCTAAAAGTAAACTGAAGCAATTAGCACTAGGCTTACATTTTTTGTTTCTTCATCGAGAAACAAAACAAAGTTATGAGATTTGGTGTTTTTATTTTAAACATGCTGTGTATATTGAACAAGGAACACATTTTACATTTACTATTTCTCAAAAACTTTAATTCAACAATGTATTGAGTGTGCACTGGGTGCTAGGCTCTTGCAGACTGATGTGCAGAGAATACTAGAAGAATTAAGTGCCAGTGCGACCCTCCAGGAGATATTTCGTGCATACTCTGTGTTAGCACATTCTTTTTAAGTTTTGGCCTCAATAAAGAAAAATAACTTTTTGACATTGTATAGTGTGACTTTAACAAAGGAGGTGGCTGGATGAATATTACAGGTTCCCATTTCCACACACCTGCTGGCTTGGTATTTTTATTTTTTAGGTAAAGCTATCCTCCCTAAGACATCCATTTTCCTGGTTTAGATGTAAGCGCCAATACAGAAAGTAAATGCTCTACTTGTCTTTAAAAATTTAAATAAGGAACTGTCTTAAATTTTAATTATTTGGAAAAACAGTATTTATCATGGAGTAATTACAGAATATCAAGACCAGAAGAGACCCTAGAACCTTCTAATCCAGACATTTCACAGATTAAGTAATTGAATATGTAAAGTTCATCTAGGTAGTTTAGTTGAAGAACTGCATCTCAAGTCCAGTTCTCATCCCAAGTACAGCGGTCTAGCCACCCAAAGAACTTAAAAAAGAATCTGTGGCTAATGAGGAAAAGAAAAGGAGGAAAGGATAGAGACAGCAAAAGAAAAGAGGAAAAAGACCATGGGGTATTAGGCCTCTGTCCTACTGTCTCCCCACCTGTTCGCCATTCTAGTTGTTTTCTGCGTTGCAGAAGTGTGTTCAGAGCCATGTTTTAAACGCTCCTGAATATCTCATTCTTCCCATAGCAGATGCTTTCCTTATTGATTGGATAAGAGTTCCCCAATTAAAAATAGTAATGTCTCTCTCGATTTTTCCCCATGGCTGGAAATATAGTCAAAATAACAATCAGATCATCCATGATAGATTTTATCCTTCTATATTTCATATATGTGCAACATTCATTTTCTTTGAATCTGCTGTTAAATTCTGTATAATATTGATATGTATTTTTACTTATTTATTGCAGAAGTGATAATGTACTCACTGTAGAAAAATCAGATAATATGCAGAAGCAAAAAGAAAGATAAAATCACCTAAAAATCTACTACTCAGAGATAACTACTGTTACTATGTCACTGTATATGCTTTATGAATTTTTTCATTTAACAAAAATTGCTTTTTGCAATCCATAATGCATCATAATGCACGTCTTTCTGTGGCAAATGTGTTTGTATGACATTTTTAGAGGCTGTACAATAGTAACACACACAATATATCTAGCTCTGTTGGTTACTGAAGTCATAGATTCTTGTACCTAAATACTTATGGTACGACAGTTGGTAAATAATAATACCATGCAGAATTATAAATTAATATTTATTGTAATCTGGGGTAAAAATCTATGTAAGTACATTGTATAGAGTCATTTTATAGAAAAATGCAATGTAATGTTATTTTGGAATGTATGTGTGTGCTCTCTGAACACATACTTCTTGCTGTGTAGCCTACGAAGAATCATTCATAAGTGATCTGTATGTGTGTTCACACAGCTTGTGACAGCCCCAGGGGCGGGTCTGATCATAAAATGAGTGTGGGCTGTTGCCCTTTTGTAGAGGCCTGGGGAGAGGGCTCATTTCCCAGCTGCCTTCTAGTTGTTGGCTTTCTTTTTCTTCCTTTAGGCCCTGACCCATGTATCAGAGGACTGTTTCCCTTTGCTGGATGGATGCAGAAAGAACAGGCAAAAATGGCAGGCTCTTGCAGAACAGCAGGAGAAGATGCTGGTTAATGGGGAGAGCAGCCAGTCTAAGCGGAATTGAGTGTCCTAGTCACACAGGGTTGAAGTTTACAGATGGTGTATTCTAGTAAGCCTAGTTTTGCTCTACACTGTACGGATTTAATATATATTTTGCCACTGCTGTGTTTTTTAATTTTGCACAACTTCTTGAGAGCATAGCATGAAATGTTTTTAGGGGACTATCACATATTTTCTGTACATGTATTTTATGCCACTGAACTGACTTTATCAATGACACCCACTCCGAGCATCCTGGCACGTGTACAAGAGCGCTGTCTGTGATGCTGCAGAGCGCGAGCTTCATTCTTGCACTGAGGTGGGATTTTTGTTTTTGTTTTGCTTAGGGATTTAAATAATTGTTTTTGTGTTTTCTGAATTACCAGTCTTTTAAGAATGTTTTGAATCTTTTCTTTCTCAAAAAATAGGCGAGGAGCATATTGAACATATTCTGTGACATTTAAAATTCTTATAGGATAGAGAAAAGTGTTGGCTGAGTGGATGCTAAGGGGAAAGTGTTGTATTTGTCAACAATGTATTACCTTAACAAAAAAAGTTAAAACTCTGAAGCAAATGGAAAGTACTATAAGGCAGTATTGTAAGGGAAAGGTATTTAATTGGTTTGCTGTCTTACTAGAGAACAGAACTGGCAGGGGAGAACTTTTTCATTTCAGTGCAATACATCTATCCAAAGGCTACCCACAAAATCACTTCAATCTAACCTATGTGATACAAAGTAGGGGAAACTTTGGAGAAGATCCAGTCACTGAGTATTGAGGGATGAGTGTGGTCCAGAAATGGAAAGGCCATGGATGTCTGTCAGTGAAGAGAAACATTCTTCTGGAAGACACTTTTGAGAGTCAGTCAGTGTTCTGAATATTGAACTTTCTTTTTAAAATAATTCTCATCATTCATCTTACGAAGCACAGTTTCTAAGTCAACAGTTTAAATCTCAACAGGAAAGCGAGAAAAAATTGTTAATTAGAGCACTGACCTGAAGTGAAATATGACCATAGGTAAGAGTACATAATAAATAATTTTTTTCTCTTTGTCAAAGAAGTATAGGGAAAGTGTTAAATATATAAGCAGTAAAGGGCTCTCCTTGATACTGGGGTCAAAAATTAAACTGAGGGAGCAGTTAGGTAAGAAACTTCAGGCCTGAATAAAACAGCAGTATTGAGTTTGTGATCGAGAAACCTCCATATTTGGACTAGTCAGCCCAGAATCAGAGAAGTTTGGGTGTGTAGCCTAAACACTGGCCATGAGATTTTGCTTGGTGGTATTTATTTCTCACTGCTTTTAATGTATTTAGGAAATATTAACACTTTTCTTAGAATTTGAGCCAATTTGAGTGGATTCCCATTTTACATGTGTGCCTCTGCACATTTATTGTGAATACACTCTTCCAGTAGTGAATACACACTATTGAAGAAGTAGATGATGAATGAATAGAGCAACTGGTTCAGGGAAGGAAAATCTCCAAATCTGATGAAGTGTTTGGACTCGGGGAGAGTAAGAAGAGAGGTATTTGTTTGAATTGTTAACCCTCCCCCACACCACACAATAAAAAATTTCTGGGTTTTTCACTAATTTAGATAGGAAAACTTTGGGGATATGGTAGCACAGTATTCTCAAAGGCCTTTCACTAAAACATGTAAAACATTTTCCATTCACATCATTTTTTTCTCTAAACTGCCAAAAAGTCAAATTTTCATGAAGTTTTTAAAATTCTGAGTGTGTATATAGATCTTGACATAATGTGGCATTATTTTTAACACTTGGGTAAAAAGAAAAAGCAAAACAAATCATATTGCCATTACTTTGTAGGGTAAAAGCTAGTCTAGAAAGTTAGGAAGTTATAACTGTGCAATGCTGTTTGTATTATTGTTGGAATACTTGTTTTTTCAGGATGTCATTCTGTTTTTATGTCCTACAGATGAGCTCTATAAGGCTGCCTTACTGCTTGGTGGCCCTGGTGTGTAAGTCACACAGACTGTCACTAAAATAACTTATCCCCATACTGGCATACACCCATGCATGCATACATAATTCCTTAATATAGAAAATTTGTCTGAAGAATAGCAGTCTTTGATAACCTTTTTATCATACACATTGTGGTTTAGCAGTTATGCTAACATTTGTAGTCATACTTCAGCAGTTTATTTAGACCCTCCAATATAGTAGACTATGTGTGGAGGTTTTGTATATGTGTCATTTTTTAAACAAGCAAGAAGATATAGGTAGATTAGAAATTGTTTGGTTTACCCTTAGCTAATGGTTTATTTTACTTTAATAGTTTAGAAATTAAAAGAAGTTGGACAGTGCCATGCCCATTTTATTTGGTTGTTGGATGTTTTAGTTCATACAGAAGAAAAGTACTTCTTTAGGACTATATAGCTGGGTTGAATACTTTTTAATTTCTAGGAAAATCATTTCATACATGGATTAATAGCTGGTATATGGGCACAAATTGAAGTTTTGTTACGTGAATATTTCCTTTATCTTCTCAAGTTGGAAAAAGAAATGTAGTCCTCCCTCACCTTACCCTATATTTATATTATCCGTAACTAGCAAGAAGTTGTTCTTGTTCTAGATTAGTTTGTTTTAGTTATAACTAAATAACATGATACCATTTCACTTCAATTTTCAGCCCAAAAAGCTCCCACTATTTTACTAAGTTGTTAAAAGATATATGTAAAATTGCCTGGTCTTCTATTTTTCATAGTATTGGCCTTTGCTAGTCACAGCCCTGTGTGAACTGGTGTAAGTCATTTAGCCTCTGGGTGCCTGAACAAGTTGTGCTATGAAGGAGTTATGTTTTGGGATAGGCTGTCTTCAAGGAGGTGTCACAGAGGGCGGCCACTATGTAAGCCCTAGTGGGCCCTGGGGACAACTGTCAGCAATGGGATATTGGGCTACAGAGCACGGTAACTAATGCCATATGTCATTTCCTATGTTATTTCCAAGACTGAAGAAAAGACAATACTTTTTTTTTTTTTGGCTTCTCATGCAGATCACTAGTGAACATGAGATTTTGAGCACCTCATCTCCAGGTACAAACCCTGGGTGATGACGATGTCACCACTGATCTCTCAATTATGAAGAACAGTTTCCTTTGATAGGAGTATTGGAGATAAGAAAGTGTACAAAAATATATCAGAAATGGTGGGTTCTGGAAGGAAACTGGTCATAGATATATTCTTGCCTAGTAGTGAAGTGTGTTTATTTTCAGCATAGAGCACAAAATTTGATTTTAAACTTTCCTGTGTTTTTCACTAGATTGTACTACTAAAACTTCATAGGTCATCACAAGCAATGCTGTTTTGTTTTGTTTTACGAGAGTGATTTAAAATCGGGGGTGGGGAGGTGGGGAGGAAGCATAATTGTTATCCTCCCCTGTGAACAACTGTAGTTAAAATAAGGTGGTATAATGTCATTGCTTAGTATCAGGCATGCAACAATCCACCTTTAATTGGTTTCCTGCCACGTATCAGGTACTGTGCTCAGCTGTAGAGACAGAGCTTGCAGTCTCTGCAGAAAGAGCTAGATAAGAGACTTACCAGCTTCTGATTCTGCCAATTTAAGGTGAAAATACAAGGTACATTATATTACTTTCATTTTCACCTATAACATATGTAATACGCAGTTTTCTGGTTCTTTACCCAGTAAGTACCTATTAAGAATTTATCAGTGAACATCCTGTCACTGACAAATCAGTCACTTAGCCTGTTGATAGTTTAAAAGAACACCTAATATAAGGAGTCATATTTTCCACTATATAGATTATTTTTCCTTAAGCTAGCCAGGGAGAGATTACTCAGAGTTCTCTTAGACTATTAAATTGTGCACAGTTTTGGATTCCTTCTGCTCCATCACAGGGAGCAGATGAAAGTAATAAAGTTCACTTTGCTCTGCCATGTGCTTCTTAAAAGCCTGTGTAAACATGTCTTAATAAATGTTGTTGAAAGCAATGTAAATAGTTTAAAATATAAATTCCTATTACAGTTTAAGGAAACCTTATGAATCACACTAGCCACTGTTAATATCTATTTGTATTCTTATACCTTTTCAATATATTTGAACAAATATATAGTTTCTGGCACTATTTTTGTACTAGGATAAAGGAATTACTATGTATATTATGTTTAGCTTTTAAGTCATTTAAAATAATTGTGAATGTTGATTTCCTGTCTTTCCTCTCCCCCACAATGAGAACCATTTCAGAGGACTCTTTTATGAAACAATCATTTTAGAAGAACACATATCCACCTATTATCCTTATAAAGTCAAACGACGGTAAGGGTGGTTTTCCATTGTGCAAACTCTACACCTGTCTGTTGTTTCCTCGTTTGCCGTGCTTTGTAAAAATAAAAACAATGAACAAGCAGGTATGTTGCGTGATTATTAGGGAGTTTTGAATTTTAGGCAGGGAGAATGCATGCAATAGTTTAAGAAACTTTGATAGAGCTAACCTATGATCCCATTATCTGAAAAAAAAATGGTGATATAATAAAATCCTTTCCTGAACCTAGACCTCTCTAATAGTCTACTTTTTGTTAATATCCTTTGGTACCAGTTTGAGGGCAGCATTTTCCATACAGTTCACTTCAAATCCCTGGAGACTCTATGGAGGGTAATTATTACCTGCCCCATGTTGCTTACTTGCCAAATGGCATAACTGGATTGGACCCCAGATCTAGCTAGTTTCAAAGCAGGTATTTACTCCATTTAGTTTTCCTTTTGAATTTTAATTACAAAAGGTCTCAAATACATTCTTGGTGGATCAAATGGACTACCTAGAAGCATTAAAGACAAGATTGCCCTTATCCAGCAGGTTTGGGTTTGTTTGGGTCTTTACAGTTAACATTCCTTTAGTGCACCTGGTAATAGCTAATGCCATGCCTCTGTAGAATCCTCAGACCACCGTGCTTCAAAGCTGCTAGTCTAGAGGCATGGAGGTATAATTAAATGCAGAATTTATTATTCACTATTTAGTTTTGCCACTAGACAAGGCCTCTTCAAGTAGGGCAGAATATCTAGGCTATGCCTAATTGGCAAAACTTAGGGCAAATATAAAATGAGTTAAGTTCATGAGAAACACTACTTGAGATTTTCTGACCACTAGAGGATGCCAGAGTTTCAGTTGTATTTAAAGAGGCAATCCTTACTGGGTGCAAACAATGAGTAAAACTGCTTTTTAGTGCAAAAGAAGATCTTCAATTACTTAAAAGTCTATTAAAGTACTACTCTCTTTTTCAATTGCAAAAAAAGAAACTGCTTTTTAAAAGATTTTTATACTAGCTGAAGAAAAATAAATAGAAAACAACCAATGGAGAATTGAGACTTGCTTACTGCCCATTGTCCAGTGATCGTTTCTTCAAGATTTTCTCCAAATCATAACTGATCACCTGAAATCTTTGATCTCATTATTCCACTGAGAGACATCATCCTTTCTTGTAGAAAAGGGAAGCATTTGACAGCTCTCTTGAACCCACATTCTTGCTATTCTCAGCAAACAGGGATACCCATGTTTGATAAGTGCAAATGTCAGGATATGGTTTTCTACTTTTAAGGCACATAATATTAAATTTGAACTTGCACAGAGTATTCCCTGATTGTAACCTGTATTTAGTCTTTGCAGGAAAAAAACAACTATATGTTTCCAATTCACAAAACATTTTTTTCAAGATAAAAATCTATAAGAGTTATGAATGGAATAAAATAATTATTTGAATCAAAATAAATCTAATTAAATGGCATGCATGATTCTCTGACTTGCCTCATTTTTAGCTGTGTATGTAAGATAAATAAAAACTAAGTTGACTTTCAATCATCTGGACAGCAATCCCAATGGCACATTTTAGTATTCTTCTTTCTAAACTAGAATCTAAGAGACAATATAATCACATGACTAAAAGGGAAAGAATCAACACGGACTGTCACAATAGCTCTCAATTTTAATATCTCCTATATTAATTACCTTGAGAACTGTATTTCACTTCATATCACTTCATGTTTCCTTACCCAAGCGGAGTGTTCTTAGGCCTTATATGACTCCAATGCAGCATATTCCTGTGAGAAACAAGCTTCCCCCTTTGCCAACCAGCTCTTGAAAGTCAAGAATTCTCTGGCCTCGCTGATTTATCTAGATCAAGGACGAAAAGCATAAAACCTGGTCAACAGTTGCTTCAGCTACATCTCTCTCCAGAAAGGGCAACAGAAGGAGTTGCTAAGGATGCTCTACTGCGTCTGTTAGAGTAATACCCTTCTTGGGAGATGAAGGCAAGACTCTGTGTGATCATTATTCCCTCTCCTGGAACCTCTGCTTCTCTTTCTCTATCACAGCTCCATCCCTGAGGCCCTCAAACAAGTTTGATTCTCCCCTGCCCTAAGAACACCCACCTGAATCACAGCCCTCCTTAGCTACCAGCATATCTGCCTTCTTTCTCGTACTTTGAAGATAACTCAACAAATCTTGAGTGAAAGAATACGTTTTTCATCCTTTCCCACTTGACATAAAATTGATTTTATAAAGAAAGGAGAGGGAACTCTCTTGTTCCCTCCTGGCGTGATCTGGGACCTCTGTCCTCTCGCTTTATCTCTAAATAAAAGCCTCTGCCTTGCTATCCTACAAAAAAAAAATGAATTAAAAAATAAAGAAAGGAGAAGGTAATCCCAGTGAAGGGCAATAGAAAAATCAACAGCATTTTTTGAAATTCTCAGTTGGACAAGACCTGAAATTTAAGAAGAAACAACAAACTATACGTTTTTCAGAAAAACACACTTGATTTCTACTATGAAAAATTAGTTATCAGACTTTTGTTAATAAATTGATAATCACTGATGAAGTTACTCCCAGTGGGAGTTTTACCATATTGGTAGAAGCTAAGAAAAATTCGTAAAGGCTAGAGGCCAAAGATCTTGTGAAGAAGACAAGATTTACATTTAAAAATAAGCAAATAAAAGTCAACAGAAGACATTCATTCATTTGACAAATAGGTGATTCTCTACTAAGTGTCAGGCTGGGGTAAACTAAACGGGCTTGGTCTCACAGACCTAGTCCCGTGGAGGCTACACACAAGGGCAGACGGGCAGGACTGTACACTGAGGGGCAGGATGCAGGGTCCTTACCTCACACTTGAGGGTTCACAGATGGCTTCCTTAAGGGTATGTCATCTGGGCTAGTCAAGTGAAAAGGGAGAAGAATATTCCAGGCACAAGAAACAATATGTGTGAAATCCTAGAAGTAACAGACTACAAAACTTCAAAGCCTTCCCATGACTTATTTAAATATTTACAGATTTTATACTTAGAATGAGGATTAAAAATATATTTATAAAGTATATTATACATACTTATAAATGTTATATAAGATAAAGCAAATGTCATTTAATTGAGCTTTTAAGAAAGTAGGAGAAATCCCCAGAGGCCAAAATAAAGCTAATTAAAAATCCAGTCATTAAGCATGTGAGTTGATACTATGTCAAACCTGGGAATACTTGTGGATCTCTCTCATGAAGGGGTTTTAATGCCCATCTAAGAAGGAAACATGGTCCTGAAACTCAGTGAAGCATTTAGGGAATGGCCTTCCAAGCAAAGACGAAATTTGAAAAGCTATAGCCCTCAGTGAACATGTAGAAAGTGGGGTGGGGAGAAATCCACTCAGAGACACAGAAGAACATAAAGGAAGCCTACCTGTCTTAAAAAAAAAAGTAACATTGGGTCCACCCTCAATTAACACAGATTTTGGGTTTGAATATGATCTAGAATGACCCAAGTTAAATTGTAAACATAAAGAGAAGTCTCAGGCCAGTAATATGCATGGACACTGGGCAAAAGCAAAGGCAAAATGTCTTGAAAAAAACATATCCCTCAAGCCCATAAAATTTCCAGAGATACTATGCCACCAAAGACAAACTCCTAATTGCAAAACATGTGAGGAAATAATTCACAAGTGAAGGCAGAAATCCCAAGACTGCAGGATTAGATCCCCAAGATATTCAGACAATAGACTTCTTTGATTGAGGCTATTGAGAGGAATCATTAATTCCTCTGTGTTTCCAAAATATAGAGCACCCACAAGGTGACACTCGGCCTCTTATTCTGCCTCTCACTCAGCCCTGTCAGACACCTGATGGGAGGGAGGATGCCACTCATAGTCCACAGTCCTTAAACGGGTGAGGTTCATCTAATAAACAGTAAATGCTGGCGATTTGTTTCTTTTCTTTACCTTTCTACCCTCATCAATACAAGTAGGAAATCCTAGGTAAGTGTTTCTGGGTGTGTGGGCTGCCCAAGATCTAGCCTGCTGAGGCAGGGGGTGTCACAAACCCCTCTGACCATAGCTTGTTCTCCAACATAAACGTGTCCTGCAGACACCTTGCTTAGCTGACCACGTCCGCAGGCTGCACACCAGCCAGCCGCACGCGGGTCTGTGAGCACCGTGCCTGCCTCCTGTGAGGGCTTCTGGGCTGTGGCTCTGCAGTACCAACAGGCCTTGTCAATTGATGTCCTCTCCTGCCACTGATCAATGTGCTTTCCTGGGTCTGTTTAAGCTCTGCGAATGAGCAAATCAGAACATTCTTATTTATGTTCCTGCCAGTGGCTGTATAGAAGGCAGGACTGAAGTCAACGCTGAAAGAGATCTCATCTTGGGAATTCAATGAACATGGCCTAAAAAGTTCAAGAAGAGCATGGTTGGAAAGTGTGTTGTTCTGCTTTATGTTAATAAAATCTGAAAAGTAAAATTTAACATGACCAGAAATTATCGTGAACATTTTTCTCCTGCTGAGCCTTGCACTTGTGATGCTCACCGAGGAGCACGCTCACAGAGTCACTGAGAGCCCACAGTGGCAGGCAGCATGCAGGTGTGACAGTGTCATGAGTGATAACATATATAAATAAGTGGTATTAGGAACTGCAGAGGCAAGAAGATCTATATTATTTTCATACAGAGAGGTACTAAACAGCCACAGCATTGTGAGTGTCACAGAGTCGCATTTGTTTCTTTCAGTGGCAGTTATGAAATTAGGAAGGAAGAGCACATTTGATGATACACCCAAGCAGATGGTTCCTGGATCCAAAAGAAGAGTTGGTGCCTGGACACTCCCAGTTTGAAGTCACTTCTACGTATATTAATAGACAATGAGACACGTAAATATCTCTACTCAGTTTTCTAAATTTCCCTGGAAAAATCATTGTGTTAGTTTCCTAGTGCTGGTGGAACAAATTACCACAAATACATTGACCTAAAACAACATAAGTTTATTATCTTGCAGTTCAGGAGATCAAAAGTCTAAAATGTGTCAGCAAAGCTTTTAGAGGCTGCCTGTACTGCTTAGCTCGTGGACACTGCCTCCATCTTCAAAGTCAGCAGCAAAACAAAAGCAGTCGCTCTCTCTCTCTTTCTCTGTCTCTGTCTCTGTCTCTGTCTCTGTCTCTGTCTCTCTCTCTCTCTCTCTCACACACACACACACACACACACACACACACGCACGCACCCCTGTGCTTCCATCCTCACATTTCCTGCTCTAGCACTCCTGCCTCCCTCTCTTAAGGACCTAAGGATAACAGTGGGCCTGCTCAGATAACCCAGGATGATTGTCCCATTGCAGAATGCTTCCCAGACACATCTGCAAAGTCCCGTTAGCCATGGAAAGTGACATACTCACCATTCCAGAGATTAGGATGTGGACATCTTTGGGGGCCATTATTCTGTTTACTCTCATGAATATTATAATACATTTTTGTGTGTAATTTTTTAATAGGTAATTTTTTAGTGTAATTTTGGTTTCAACAGCAAAATTGAACAGAAAATACAGAAAGTTTCCAGGTATCCCATCCCCTATATGCACAGTCTCCCCCACTATCAACATTACACTCCAGAATGGCACATTTATTACAGTTGATGAACAAACATTGATACATCGTTGCCAACTAAAGTCCAAAGTTACTTGAAGGTTCACTCGCATGTGGTACATACTATGGGTTTGGACACATGTATAATGACATGTATCCATCATTATAGTATCAAAAGAGTGATTTCTTCTCTTGAACAGTAAGCATGAGCAGTTTTTTCCTGGACACATCTCCTCAGGCAAGGGAAACAAAATCAAAAATGAAAAAGTGAACTACATTAAAACTAAAAAGATTCTGTTCAGCAGAGGACACCATCAGCAGAACAAAAAGGCAACCTACAGTATGGGAGAATATATTCATAAACAGCTCATCTGGTAAGAGGTTAACATCCAAAATATATAAAGAACTCATATGCCTCAGCACCAAAAAACAATTAAAAAATGGGCAGAAGACCTGAACAAACATTTCTCCAAAGAAGAAATACAGATGGCCAAGTCACATGAAAAGATGCTCCATATTGCTAATCATCAGGGAAATGCAAATCAATACCAAAATGAAGTATCACCTCACACCAACTGGAAAGACAAGAAATAACAAGTGTTGGTGAGGATATGGAGAAAAGGAAATCTTCCTACACTGTTGATGGGAATGTAAATTGGTGCAGCCACTGTGGAAAGCAGTATGGAGGTTCCTCAAAAAACTGAAAAATAGAAATATCTCATGACCCAGTAATTCTACTCCTAGGAATTTACCTGAAGAAAACAAAATCCCTGACTCAAAAAGATATATGCACCGCTATGTTTATTGCCACATTATTTACAATAGCCAGGATATGGAAGCAACCAGGATATCAATAGATGAATGGATAAAGAAGATGTGGTACATATACACAATGGGATATTATTCAGCCATTAAAAAAACTTGCCATTTACAACAATATGGATGGAACTAGAGGGTATTATGCTAAGTGAAATAAGCCAGGGAGAGAAAGACCGTATGATTTCACTTAATTGTGGAATATAAAAACAAAGCAAAACAAAATGAACAAAACAGCAGTAGACGCACAGACACTGAGAAGGGACTAGTGGATACCAAGGGGGAGGGGTTGGGGAAGGTGGGGAGGGGATGGAAGAGGAGGGGTTTAAAGGGGCACAGAAATTCTCAGTCTAAATATAACTTGGTCACGGGGATGGTAGTACAGCATGGAGGCTATAACCGATAATTCTGTAACATCTTCCTATATTGACAGATAGTAACAGCACTAGTGGAATTAAACTGAGGAGTTTATAATATGGGTAACAGTTGAACCACTGTGTTGCATATTTGAAACCAATATAAGATTGTATATCAATAAAAAATAGTTTCTTGCTCTAACAATCCTCTGTGCTCTGCTCAGCCTACCCTCCCACCAACACCTGACAAACACTGATATTTTGTTTAAAGACTTCATTTTTTAAGGCAGTTTTACATTCACAGCAAAATTGAGAAGGTACAGAGATTTCACACTTAACCTCTGCTTGTACCCATCATTGTAACACCCTACAGAGTTAGTTACATTGCCCTGAAAACCCTCTGTGCTTTATCTATTCATCCCTCTCTCCTCCCTCAGGCCCTAGCAACCACGGATTTTTTTTTACTGTTTTAAGTCATTTATATAAATGGAGTTTCACACATTCAAGGTGCTGCCTTGTCCTGAGGCCTCAAGAAAAATTTAAATTCTGTCCAGTATACTCCTTTTAGGTAAGCAAAAATTATATTATGAAATAGATTTTATGAAGTCTTTGAAAGATATAAACAAAACTGCCCAGTATAGAATGTACTATAAATAGTAGACTAGCAACTTCTATTCCTGGTATTATTACAATGATGATAATGATGAAAAATTTCTACCCAGAAGTTAAAAGCTTTTATTCTTAAGAGATAAAACTTGACTATCAAAGGCCTATCTAGAAGGAATGAAACTTTGATTGTTATTTTGCCATTTACCAAGCTCTTTCACATACATGACCTTACTTCATCTTTATAGCAATCCTGTGATACAGGTCTTATTTTCATTCCTTATTTTCAGATGATGAAACTGAGTCTCAGAGACTCAGTAGTTTTGCCATATGCAATGTGCAGAGTTGCTGCTTGAACCTGACTTCTCACATCAAATCTTAACACTTTGCATTACAAAATAGTCCCACTCTCTAAGGGTTCCAAATGGTCAGGCTTTTACTATGTAAATCAGTCATTTTCAAAGTGTAGTTCCCGGACCAGCCACATTTGCATCACCTGTTGAAAACAACTGATCCAATGAGGGTGGGCCAAGCAATCTGAGTTCTCTATTCACCCTCCAGGTTATTTGGATGTACACTAAATTTTGAGAACCACTGATCTAAGACATTGTTCTGTTCTGCTTCCAATCCCAAGATAAAATAGAAATAAGACACAGCCACACCAAGCCATTTAAGTATTGGTCAATGATTAAAGTAACACTTCTGTTAGAGAGATTCCTACAAGCTTGAGCAGACTTATTGAAAACTTTGTTCTCTCTCTTTGGATTTCATCTCAACAAAAGTACAATATATTCCATCTATGTAGGGAAGAGAAAAGCCAAAACATGTGAGGTTTTTCATTGAGTTTCTGCAGGGGCAGAAGTAGAATGTTGGTTTCCAGAGTTTCCTCTCCTTCTATATTATGTACAATTGCTCAGGAAGGACCTTGAACTATTAGCTCCATTATCAGTTCTCCTAATAGATCATATCCTTGGAGAACACTTAACTGCAAAAGGCCAAAATGATGAGATTAAGTCCTCTCAGAGTTGAAACAAAGACAAATTGGATGTGGCACATCATAGTATAAGGGCAAAGGGAGCCCTGAGATTTTACGTTACAGACACTGCTTACTGGTAACTCACCAAACTGTTTCTAGATCTGGAAGTAAGAGCAAAGGTGCTCATTCTGATTTCTCCTCTAGATATGTCCTGATGAGTTGGATCAACGTCCAAGAGCAATTTGGGAGGGCAAAGATTCCTGCCAGTTCCCACCCCAAAGTCACCATTCATTATCAGAACTGAGGGATCCACCAGGCTTCATAAGGGGCTCTGGGGGAGATCGGCAAAGAGAATCCCTGAGAAAGAGCAATCTGTTCCAAGTCTATTACAGAGAGTAAGCAACTCAAAGAAGACAGGAGAGAACATGAAGCTGCAGGCCTTTCGTCAGAAGCCAAAGTCCCAGTGACCCTAGGCCTGCCTTCCTCTAGTTTGAAGCCTATTTAAAACCCGAGTTAAATAGAAAATCCAAACATTAACCCAAACATATACAGTCAATTATTATTTGAATAAGGAGCCTTGGATATACAATGGGGAGATGACAGCCTCTTCAGCAGCTGGTGTTGGAAAAACTGGACAGCTACATGTAAGAGAATGAAACTGGATTACTGTCTAGCCCCATACACAAAGGTAAACTCAAGGTGGATCAAAGACCTGAATGTAAGTCATGAAACCATAAAACTCTTAGAAAAAAACATAGGCAAAAATCTCTTGGACATAAACATGAGCAACTTCTTCATGAACATATCTCCCCGGGCAAGGGAAACAAAAGCAAAAATGAACAAGTGGGACTATATCAAGCTGAAAAGCTTCTGTACAGCAAAGGACACCATCAGTAGAACAAAAAGACATCCTACAGTATGGGAGAATATATTCATAAAAACATATCTGATAAAGGGTTGACATCCAAAATATATAAAGAACTCATGCACCTTAACAAACAGAAAGCAAATAATCCAATTAAGAAATGGGCAGAGGACATGAATAGACACTTCTCCAAAGAAGAAATTCAGATGGCCAAAAGGCACATGAAAAGATGCTCCACATCGCTAATCATCAGAGAAATGCAGATTAAAACCACAATGAGATATCACCTCACACCAGTGAGGATGGCCAACATCCAAAACACAAACAACAACAAATGTTGGCGAGGATGTGGAGAAAAGGGAACCCTCCTACACTGCTGGTGGGAATGCAAATTAGTTCAACCATTGTGGAAAGCAGTATGGAGGTTCCTCAAAAAACTCAAAATAGAAATACCATTTGACCCAGGAATTCCACTCCTAGGAATTTACCCTAAGAATGCAGCAGCCCAATTTGAAAAGGACAGATGCACCCCTATGTTTATTGCAGCACTATTTACAATAGCCAAGAAATGGAAGCAACCTAAGTGTCCATCAGTAGATGAATGGATAAAGAAGATGTGGTACATATACACAATGGAATATTATTCAGCCATAAGAAGAAAACAAATCCTACCATTTGCAACAACATGGATGGAGCTAGAGGGTATTATGCTCAGTGAAATAAGCCAAGCCGAAAAAGACAAGTATCAAATGATTTCACTCATATGTGGAGTATAAGAACAAAGAAAAAAACTGAAGGAACAAAACAGCAGACTCACAGAACCCAAGAACGGACTAATAGTTACCAAAGGGAAAGGGACTGGGGAAAAGGGGCGGGAAGGGAGGGATAAGAGGGAAAAAGGGGCATTACGATTAGCAGATGTAATGTTGGGGGGGCACGGGGAGGGCTGTACAACTCAGAGAAGACAAGTAGTGATTCTATAGCATCTCACTACGCTGATGGACAGTGACTGTAATGGGGTTGGTGGGGGGGACCTGATGAAGGGGTAGTTTAATAACCGTAATATTGCACATGTAATTGTAGATTAATGATAAAATAAATTATATTAAAAAAATAATAAAAAAATAAAAAATAAAACCCGAGTTAAGCTCCAGAGGAGAACAGGGTTGTTCAACTCCAAGAGGAAAGAAGCTCTACCCTGGTCTGGGAAGAGGCCCTGACCACCTCCTGCGGCAGCTGCAGCAGAGCAGCTTTCTGTCCCAAGCCCTGCACCTCCATCAGCCCCCAAGAGCTGGGAAGCCTGTGTCCTGGGCATAACAGGCAGACTATTTTATGCCTAAAGAGGCTTTTTCTCTGCATTACAAAGGGCGTTCTAGCAGAGTGGAGGGAAGGAGATGAACGTTTATAGAGCAGTAACTATGTGCCAGGACCTTTCTATACATTAACTCATTTTATCATTACACCAATTTCATTAACTACATCATTTTATCCCTGTTTTTCAGATAGAAAAACAAGGCAGAGAAGGTTAAGCTACTTCCTCAAAAGTCACACAGCTTGCCAGTGGCATAGCTAGAACATGAACTTGGGTCTGGCTTTAAAGCCACTGCTTTCCTCACTGTGGTGGTGTCACAGCAGGGGGCCCAGTGGCCTCTCCACCTGTCTCCGAGAGAGGGTCAACTTAGGCCTTCCTGTGTGAACTGTTACCCACAGATCAATGAGATTAGAGTGCAAATATCACCTGTGCCACCCTTCTTGGCCTGCAAATATAACATTGTTAATTGTGCTGTCCTGAGAAGCAATCATTATGCACTTCTACCACGGAAAAGGGGGTTTCCTCCTGGATGATCCTTATTTATGCCAACTATTTCTCTTTCTCCATCCAAACCTCCTTCCTCCATGAGACCTCCCCACCATGCATTCTCATTAAACAGAAAGCTATCATCAATTTTTTTATTATCCATCACATAAGGAAAAAAAGGGCTGAGGTGACATTGCCTTACAAAGCATTTCCTGAAATCTGCTTATCTCAGTATAATCCTCTGTGGATATACAACACAGCTCAAGGATATTTCAGTTAATCATTCATTTGTAATAGCTTGAGTCAGAAGAACAATATTCTGTGAAGTTTGTTTTCCCATTTTCAAGTTGGCCAAACTAACCTCTTGTACGAACACTTCTTTATTCTTGGAATATATGTCATTCCCCGTTGGGGATTTATTTAACTACTACGGAATAGTGAGGTATTAACTAATACTGCCCTTTGTATTCACCAGCTACAATTACATCCTTTCACAGCTATTTGTCAGGACAATTTCATGACAGCATGCAGTCCTCTAGGGCAGTCTTCCTGGGCAGCACTATCTCGGGGCATTGCTTGCCTGGCAGAGCAAACAAATTTGCAAGGAGTAGGAGGAGAATTTTGTAAGCAGCCGATTGAGCTCTGTCAGGGCCTAGAGGTAGGAATGTGTGCCCTCAACTGTATGAGCTGATTTTACTGTGGCCAACCAATCTGTTTTAGGCATTTCACCTATGGAAATAAAGATGTGCATATGCTGCAAGGGTCAGGCATCAGCCCCCAGGATTCGGTATATACTTCCTAATAACCACTATATGCTGCTCTTTCCTTAACAGGTAGAATGTATGGGTCTGGGAAATAAAGAGTAAAATTAGAAGTTCCCCTGTAGCCATAACTTCTGACCCCTTCAACTCTGGCCTCTGTGAGTTAGAAATCCTGTTTCCCAAGAGACCAATACGCAAGAAGAGAAGTCACCATCCTGGCAGGAGTACCTGACCCACAGTATCAGAAGATAGGGTTCTTCTCACACAATGAAAGTAAGAAGGAATACTCTTGGTACCCAGATGATCCACTGGACATCTTTAGTATTTCTTTGACAAACTTTGAAAGGAAATGGATGAGTCTGGCAGCCACAGTGTAAGAAAGGCATGGAGGCCAGAGTCCCAGGCTTCTCCGGGAAAGCCCCCAAGAGCAAGGTGAATCTAGAATGGGGACTAGAAGAGAGAGGTTATAAACATCGGTTGTGGCCCCAAGGACAGCTGCCACTGATACCGGGGTTCTTGTTCAGGGAGCCGAAGAATGAACTTCAAGAACAGTCAAGGTAGGAGAACAAAGCAGAGGCTTTTTTTTTTTTGGCTATCATTAATCTAAAATTATATGTGCAACAGTAATGGTTACTAGAGTCCCCACATCATCTAGTCCCCCACACATACCCCATTACAGTCACTGTCCATCAGTGTAGTGAGATGCTACAGAATCACTACTTGGCTTCTCTGAGTTGTACAGCCTCCCCATATACCCCCCACACATTATGTCTGCTAATCGTAATGCCCCTTTTCCCCTTATCCCTCCCTTCCCACCGATCTTCACCAGTCCCTTTCCCTTTGGTAACTGTTAGTCCATTCTTGGGATCTGTGAGTGTGCTGCTGTTTTGTTCCTTCAGTTTTTTTCTTTGCTCTTATACTTGACATATGAGTGAAATCATTTGATACTTGTCTTTTTCTGCCTGGCTTATTTCACTGAGCATAATACCCTCTAGCTCCATATATGTTGTTGCAAATGTCTAGACTTGTTTTCTTCTGATGGCTTTATAATATTCCATTGTGTATATGTACCACCTCTTCTTTATACATTCATCTACTGATGGACACTTAGGATGCTTCCATTTCTTGGCTATTGTAAATAGTGCTGCGATAAACATAGCGGTGCATATGTCCTTTTCAAACTGGACTGCTGCATCCTTAGGGTAAAGTCCTAGGAGTGGAATTCCTGGGTCAAATGGTATTTCTATTTTGAGTTTTTTGAGGAACCTCCATACTGCTTTCCACAATGGTTGAACTAATTGGCATTCCCACCAGCAGTGCAGGAGGGTTTCCCTTTCTCCACATCCTCGCCAACATTTGTTGTTGTTTGTGTTTTGGATGTTGGCTATCCTCACTGGTGTGAGGTGATATCTCATTGTGGTTTTAATTTGCATTTCTCTGATGATTAACGATGTGGAGCATCTTTTCATGTGCCTTTTGGCCATCTGAATTTCTCCTTTGGAGAAGTGTCTGTTTAGATCTTCTGCCCATTTTTTAATGGGATTATTTGCTATTCGTTTGTTGAGGTGTGTGAGTTCTTTACATATTTTAGATGTCAACCCTTTACTGGATATGTCATTTATGAATATATTCTCCTATACTCTAGGATGTCTTTTTGTTCTACTGATGGTGTCCTTTGCTGTTCAGAAGGTTTTCAGCTTGATATAGTCCCACTTGTTCATTTTTGCTTTTGTTTCCCTTGCCCAGGGAGATATGTTCATGCAGAAGTTGCTCATGTTTATGTCCAAGAGATTTTTGCCTGTTTTTTTCTAAGAGTTTTATGGTTCCATGGCTTACATTCAGGTCTTGGATTCATTTCAAATTTACTTTTGTGTATGGGGTTAGAAAATGATCCAGTTTCATTCTCTTACATGAAGCTGTCCAGTTTTGCCAACACCAGCTGTTGAAGAGGCTGTCATTTCCCCATTGTATATCCATGGCTCCTTTATCGTATATTAATTGACCATATATGCTTGGGTTTTATATCTGGCCTCTCTATTCTGTTCCACTGGTCTGTGGGTCTGTTCTTGTGCCAGTACCTAATTGTCTTGATTACTGTGGCTTTGTAGTAGAGCTTGAAGTCAGGGAGCATAATTCCCCCTGATTTATTCTTCCTTCTAAGGATTTCTTTGGCTATCCGGGGACTTTTGTGGTTCCATATGGATCTTAGAACTCTTTCTTCAAGTTCATTGAAGAATGCTGTTAGTATTTTGATAGGGATTGTATTGAATCTGTAGATTGTTTTAGGTAGTATAGCCATTTTGACAATATTCTTCCTAGCCAAGAGCATGGAATGAATTTCCATTTGTTAGTGTCCTCTTTAATTTCTCTTAGGAGTGCCGTGTAGTTTTCAGGGTATAGGTCCTTCACTTCCTTGGTTCGGTTTATTCCTAGGTATTATTCTTTTTGATGCAATTGTGAATGGAATTGTTTTCCTGATTTCTCTTTCTGTTAGCTCATCATTAGTGTATAGGAAAGCAACAGATTTCTGTGTGTTAATTTTGTATCCTGCAACTTTGCTGAATTCATATATTAGTTCTAGTAGTTTTGGAGTGGAGTCTTTAGGGTTTTTTATGTACAGTATCATGTCATCTGCAAATAGTGACAGTTTGACTTCTTCTTTACCAATCTGGATGCCTTGTATTTCTTTGTTTTGTCTGATTGCCATGCCTAGGACCTCCAGTACTATGTTGAATAACAGTGGAGAGAGTGGGCATCCCTGTCTTCTTCCCGATCTTAGGTGAAAAGCTTTCAGCTTCTTGCTGTTAAGTATGATGTTGGCTGTGGGTCTGCTATATATGGCCTTTATTATGTTGAGGTACTTGCCCTCTATACCCATTTTGGTAAGAGTTTTTATCATGAATGGACGTTGAATTTTGTCAAATGCTTTTTTAGCATCTATGGAGATGATCATGTGGTTTTTGTCCTTCTTTTTGTTGATGTAGTGGATGATGTTGATGGGTTTTCGAATGTTGTACCATCCTTGCATCCCTGAGATGAATCCCACTTGAACATGGTGTATGATCCTCTTGATATATTTTTGAATTCTGTTTGCTAATATTTTGTTGAGTATTTTTGTATCTATGTTCATCAGGGATATTGGTCTGTAATTTTCTTTTTTGGTGGGTCTTTGCCTTGTTTTGGCATTAGAGTGATGCTGGCTTCATAGAATGAGTTTGGAAGTATTCCCTCCTCTTCTATTTTTTGGAATACTTTAAGGAGATTGGGTATTATTTCTTCTTTATATGTCTGATAAAATACAGCAGTGAGTCCATCTGGCCTCGGGAATTTGTTCTTGGGTAGTTTTTTTATTACCAATTCAACATCGTTGCTGTAATTGGTCTGTTTAGATTTTCTATTTCTTGCTTGGTCAGTCTTGGAAGGTTATATTTTTCTAAGAAGTTTTCCATTTCTTCTAGGTTTTCCAGCTTGTTAGCATATAGATTTTCATAGTATTCTCTAATAATTCTCTGTACTTCTGTGGCGTCCATTGTGATTTTTACTTTCTCATTTCTGATTCTGTTTATGTGTGTAGATTCTCTTTCTCTCTTAGTAAGTCTGGCTAGGGATTTATCTATTTTGTTTATTTTTTCAAAGAACCAGCTCTTGGTTTCATTGATTTTTTCTATTGTTTTATTCTCAATTTTATTTATTTCTTCTCTGATCTTTATTATGTCCCTCCTTCTGGTGACTTTGGGCCTCATTTGTTCTTCTTTTTCCAATTTCAGTAATTGTGACTTTAGACTGTTCATTCGGGATTTTTCTTCCTTCTTTAAATACGCCTGGATTTCAACATACTTTCCTCTTAGAACTGCCTTTACTGCGTCTCACAGAAGTTGGGGCTTTGTGTTGTTGTTGCCATTTGTCCCCATATATTGCTTGATCTCTGTTTTAATTTGGTTTTTGATCCATTGATTATTTTGGAGCATGTTGTTAAACCTCCATGTATTTGTGAGCCTTTTTATTTTCTTTGTACAATTTATTTCTAGTTTTATACCTTTGTGATCTGAGAAGTTCGTTGGTAGAATTTCAATATTTTTGAATTTATTGACGTTCTTTTTGTGGCCTAGTATGTGGTCTATTCTGGAAAATGTTCCATGTACACTTGAGAAGAATGTGTATCCTGCTGGTTTTGGGTGTAGAGTTCTGTAGATGTCTGTTAGGTCCATCTGTTCTAGTGTGTTCAGTGCCTCTGTGTCTTTAGTTATTTTCTGTCTTGTTGATCTGTCCTTTGGAATGTGTGGTGTATTGAAGTCTCCTAAAATGAATGCATTGCTTTCTATATCCTCCTTTAATTCTGTTAGTATTTGTTTCACATATGTCGGTGCTCCTGTGTTGGGTGAATATATATTTATAATGGTTATATCCTCTTGTTGGACTGCCCCCTTTACCATTATGTAATGTCCTTCTTTATCTCTTGCTACTTTTTTGTTTTGAAGTCTATTCTGTCTGATATAAGTACTGCAACACCTGCTTTTTTCTCCTTGTTGTTTGCATGAAATATCTTTTTCCATGCCTTCACTTTTAGTCTGTGTATATCTTTGGGTTTGAGGTGACTTTCCTGTAAGCAGCATATAGATGCGTCTTGCTTTTTTATCCATTCTACTACTCTACGTCTTTTCATTGGTGCATTCAGTCTTTACATTTAGGGTGATTACCGATAGATATGTACTTATTGCCACCGGGAGGCAGTCTCTGCAATAATCCCAAGTTGCCGTGGACAGGGCTGCCCTCAGGCTCAGGCTTCCACAGCCTGTGCAGGTTACCCGCACTCCAGGAGGCAGTCTCTGGGATAATGCCCTGAGCTGTCCTGGGCAGCACCACCCTCAGGATAGCCTAGAGCACTGTGGGGGTTTGCAGCCACACTGGGTGCGTTCTACAGCAAATCTGGCACCCCTTTGCGCCTTCCAGACCTTGCTGTAGCTTCCACAGCCTGTACTGGTTACCCACACACCGTGAGGCAGTCTCTGGGATAATCCCCTGAGCTGCCACGTGCAGGGCCGCCCTCAGGCTAGCCTAGAGCACTGCAGAGGTTGTAGCCACACTGGGTGCATTCTACAGCAAGTCTGGCGCCCCTTGGTGCCTTCCGGTCCTTGCTCTGGCTTCCTCGGCCCTTCCCGGTTAGCTGCACACCCGCTGGGAGGAGATTCTGTGTGGTTGCTCTGGGCAGGGCCGCTCTCCAGCTGTTCCACAGCTATGGTGGATCCGCCAGTCCGTTTACAGCGCTGGCCGGGGGGAACGAATGGTAGGCTGCTTATCGCTGTGAGGTGCTTTGGCGGGCTTGCTTTACCCAACCAGTGGTTAGGGTGCCCGAAATTCCTCAAGATTCCCAGCCTGTTGGGTTGAGTGTGCTGGGACGATTTTGTTCAGCTGTTGGGCCCTTTTCTCTATAAGACTTTTAAAAAAGCACCCCCTTTTCTTTTGTCCCAGGGGAGCCAGCTGTGGGGACCCACTCACAGTCTCTGTCTCGGATCCTGCGCTTCTGTTTTTCTAATCTTCAGCACACCATGCGATGTGTGTCTGTTCTCCCGGTGCAGATCACCAGGGCTGGTTATTTAGCAGTCCTGTGCTTCCACTCCCTCCCCACTCTGACTCTTTTCCTCCTGCCTGTGAGCTGGGGTGGGTGAGTGCTCGGGTCCCACCGGATTGCGGCTTTGTATCTTACCCGCTCGTGAGGCGCTGAGTTTTTGCAGATGTAGATGTAGCCTGGCTGTTGTACTGTATCTTCTGGTCTCTCGTTTAGGAATACTGGTATTTGTTGTATTTTCACAAATATATATCGTTTTAGGAGCAGATTTCCACCGTCCTGCTCACACCGCAATCTTCCAAAGCCCTGGCAGAGGCTTTTATTTAGTGAGAAAGTGAAAAGACAGAGCTCCTGGCTCAGGTCAGGAGGGGACAAAGAGCCCTGGGGTGGTGTGTTGTCTAGGGGATTTATAGGCAATTGAGAGACATACGACTAGGGATGTACATCTGGTAAGTGGTCCCAAATACTTTTGAAGAAACAGTAAGTTTCTTATTAGTCTTCCTGGTTATTTAGAAGAATTTTACTGCTCTGATTTCCTCCCAGAATAGCAGCTTCCTGGTCTGGGAGGGTATCACTCAAGACTCTCTGCTTTGCTCCCAAGGTGGGCTGAGTTATTGTCTGTTAAGAAACTTTTTTTAACTAATTGGGTTTTAAGATGGAATCCTTCCTGTTTTTACTATGTGGTTCTGGGCTTGCTTGCTACATTGCCTGAATTGCAACAAATCATTTGTTTAGGGCTGGAGGAAAAAAGCAGCACTTCAGTAAAGTCAGAAAAATAAGCTGGACCCCCCTCAGTAGGCCAAAGCAAATTTCACAATGAATTATCTTGCTTTTGTTTTTTCCCAGAGCCCTCACCCTACTCTGTCTAAGCCCATGGTCTCTCTCTCACCACCATGCGGGAACAGTTCATTCCACTAACCTTGCCCTTTCCCCACCAGAGAAAGAGACCGCCCAGGATCCTAGTGGAGGTGTTCCCAGATGAAGAACTCATGCAGCAAGTTGATCAGGCAGTACAAGAGGGAGTGTGAGTGGATGCTGTGGTGCACCGGCAGGATTCATCTCCCGCGCTAGCCACCCCGCCCCCACCCTCCACGCAGGCGGCACCACTACGCAAAGGCACACGGTCTCCAGACTGGGAGGAGGGCCGACTGCGACAGTGTCAACTCACAACTGGGCCAGAAATTGTCCTGGGCTTCAGGGGGCTGCCAGGCTCAAGATAACAACCTCTCTGCAGGGCAGCACATCTTACCACTGCCTAAGTGAGGGACAAAACTGCATGGCTATGCCAGTTCCAGACCTCCTCAGACAAAGGGCCTAGGACTCTGGTGTTACAGCACAGCCAGTCAAGGTCTCTCCCTGCCCAGCTCTGCTGCCATTCACTCACAGGGCTTTTCCCAACATCACCCCCTAAATAACTTCCATTACTGTATTATCTGCCTTCAAATTTGTCTTTCAGGGAACCCAATCTAAAATAGAGCTAAACAGTGGTAATCCCTAAATGGGGAAATTACTGAAGGTTACTGTCCCCTTTTTGCTTACCTGCATTTTCTGATTTTCAATAATAAACATAAATTACTTCTTCAGTAAGAGCCATATATGCATGCATACACATATGTATATATAAAATTTCTTAGAGTCCCTAAATTCAGGGGAAAAAAGGTGTGACCTACAACATACAAAATGAACAGAAGACAAAACCAGTACAAATTAATTCAAGATATTAGTGAAAAGCTTTTTTTTAATTTTAATTTTTTTATTTTGCTATTATTAATATACAATTACATGAGCAACATTATGGTTACTAGACTCCCTCTATTATCAAGTCCCCACTACATACCCCATAGAACCATTAAAATTTTATACAAAAAAAAATCATAGCACTTAAAGCTTTTGATAATTTAGACAAAGGGAAAACATCCTAGAAAAAATAATTGAAACTGACTCAAAAAATATAAAATATGTAGTTATTATAATTAAAGAAACTATTAGATATGATACATATACAATATATATACATATATATCATACATCATATATAAAAATGATATATACTATATTACTCTATGATATATATATTATATTATTATAATTTAAAAAACTGTTGTTTTAAAACTTTTTCTGTAAAGAAGATGCCAGGCTCAGAAAGATTTACAATGAGTACTACCAAATTTTTAGAGGAGAAATAACTTGATGAGGATGTGGCCTAAAGTAACTCTTACACACACTGTTTTAGGGAGGGTAAACTGATATACCACTTTGAAAAAGTTATTTGGTGTTATATTTCCCTCTGTTCTTAAAATCTTCTTTAAAGTTTTCTTAAACCCAAGTTTCATGCACATTTTGTCCTCCAGCAGCTTCTTAGGATGCTTACAAGCTACATTTTTTGAGACCTATATAACTGGAAAACATCTGGAGTCTATCATTATACTCAGTTGATAGTATGGATAAGTACAGAATTCTAGATGAGAAAAAAAAGCAGTAACTCCTTATATTTTTAAGGCAATGCTCCTTTATTATCTAACTTCCAATATGCTACAGAGAAATTCAGACCCATTACGATTACATGTGTATGTCACCTGTTCTTGCCACCTCCACTCCCACCACAGAAATGTATAAAATTATTTCTTTTTCCCACATACATGAAATTTCACAATATGCCTTAGGGTGGTCCCATTTTCAACACAGTGCTAAGCACTTAATGGACCCTTTCAATATGGAAATTATTATCTTTCAGCTTGGGGAATTTTCTTGGATTTTTTGATGCATGATTTCCTGCCCTCCATTTTCTCTGCTTTCACATTCTGAACTTGTGTTTCACAAATGTTATGACTCGTGGACTGATCCTCTAATTTCTTTATCTTTTGTTTTTTTAATGTATTTTCTGGGATGTTCCTTCATCATCCAGCTCTTTTGGTATTTCTTCCATTACATTTTTAAATTCCAAGAGCTGCTTTTTGTTTCTATGTTCAATTTTTCATGGTATTTTGTTTTCATTCCAGAAATGTGTGTTCTCTTGTCTCTCTCCGACTATTAATGATAGGTACATTCTTGTTTTTATTTTTGAGGTTTTATTCTTCCCATACATATCTAAAATGATTTCATCCATTCGTTTCACTCTTTCCTATTAAAGATGTTTTCTCAAATGTCTTCTTGATTAAATGCTCATTTTTAAAGGTCTATGGCTAAAGGCCTGATGAACTTGTTAACTATGAACTTCCCTGCAGGGTGACCTAGGTGGGCCATTTGGTGGGGAAAACACAGTGTGATTTTCTGTAGGTCTTTCAGCATGGGCTGGTCAGATCCCCCGAGAATACTCTTGCAAAATCTTGTGTCAAGAGTAAAGGCTTGCCTGCCCGTGTTCCAAAAAGTAGGGTGGAGCTCTCCGTATTTAATAGGTACACATTCAGTCAGTCTTCCTTTTCCTTTATGGTATTTGTATTCTCAACTGTGTCTTGTATCCCTCAGTCAAGAGTTCTTCTGTCTCACCCCCTCTGGAGAATAATTCTGCTGACTGTGAGGAACAATTACCCATGGGTGTAGTATAAAAAGGTGATTTGGTAATTTAACTGCTCCTTTAAAAACTTACAACCAATTCGCCATATTTCAGCTAGCTACTTTTATCCCATCTTTATGGAGCCTTCTGAAGATGCTACAGTATCAGTTAAGTTGGTTCTCTGATTTCTTCCCTCACCCCATCTTACATGTGGCTTTCTTAGTTCTACCAAGTAATTTATCACTCATCCATCTACTTCCCAGATTTAAAAGTTTTATTAATATTGCCTCATCTTCTCTTTTCCCCATTTCTGGGGATTTTTACCTTTTTAAAAGTTTGGTAGAGTTTTGAAAGGAAACAAAATTAGACACGTATTAAATCTACCATCTTTACCAGAGAAGGTACTTTAAAAAGAAAATGAAGATGCAGAGTCCATGACTCAGCAATTTCAATCCTAGGTAGTAAACTCTTGACATATGTACAAGAAGAGATGTGGAGAAATAGTCATAGCAGGACTGACATAACAGCAAAAATCTAGAAGTAACCCATGGATGAATCTTAGAGACATAATGGTTAGTTGAAAAAGAATGCATACAGTATGAAATAAATTTGTTCAGTTCAAAAACATAAAAAACCTTAAAAATGCAGTTACTTATTAATACCTTTAATAGGTTAGTCAAATCATAAAAACAGTAAAGCAATGATAAATATAAAAAAAATCAAAGCAGTAGTGACCCTCAGTTGAAGAAAAACAGGGGGCTGAACCTGGAAATGAAATGATGAGTTTCAGCAGCATTGGTGAGTATCAGGATCCCTCTGACGGAAACCCTGAAGCAAGAATTTGAGTGTGAGTAGTTCATTTGTGGGGTTGTCCCAGAAATCACTGGTAAGGAAGTAGGGAAGGGATATTGGAAGGGAAAGGAAGAAAATCCACACAGATCTGAGTTAATAAGCAGATTATTAAGGGCAACCAAGGCTCAGTTTCACTCGGTACCTCCTGGAGATTGCACAGCACATACCTCAACGTCATCCTGCTTGAAAGTCAAAGCTTAAATATTTGTCTATTACTACTTGATGGCCTTAATTCCCTGGCACTTTCAGAGTGCCCTGCCTGTGGTGGCTGAGCATGTTCCGTGGCCAGAGGAAAGCCTGCAGGCCAAGCATCTCAGGTATGTGCAGTAGGAAACCAGAAGCGAGCACCAACAGGACAGGCCACTACAGTACTGTTCTGCATTTTAAACTAGGAGTGGCTAAAATGGGATATATTTGGTTATTCTTTGTACTACATATGGAAGTATATTCTTCCACCAATGCTAATGTTAACAAGAATATTAAGTAAATTGTATGTGTTTCTTGATTTCCCATTTTATTCTATGGAAAATGGTTGTTAGAAATGTGGACTTCATAATATGTTCATTTTCACTGACCTTCTGTTCACTTGCAGCAACAGGGCCAGAGATTCCCTAATGTCATTGGTTCTAAATCATCTTTGAACAAGTTGGCCTTGCACTGAAGGCAGGCTGTTGTAATTCAGTTTAAATATAGTCATTTATAAAGCAGCAGGAACTGATTTGCAAGAATTCCTCAGACAGTATAGTTTAGCAAAACAGCATGGTATGAAATTTAGTTTCAATTTATGTGTCTGTGTTTTGTATTATATGAGTCATTTTTACATAGTAAGATTTTGACACTTGGGGTTTCAAAAGCCATATGCCATGGGATAAAACAACTTCTTGGATTACAATTAATTCAACAACAGATTACAATATTCCAAACAGAAACAGTTCTATAAAATTCTGTGGCTGGTACATTACAGTTTATTAAGCCAAATACACTGTAGGCTGTGCTTATGGAGCAAGCACAGTTTCAAATGACCAAGAAAGTCACAGTTGACAACTGGACAGTTTACAGACCAATGCACTACAGTTGGACTCACATGTGGAAACTAGCTAATTTATACTGGGTTACACAAACAGGCCAAAAGTGCCTTAATCAATGTTTAGAGAATTATCTTTGATCATTGAAAGTCATTAGGGCCAATAGCTCTATAGGCTAAATAAATAACAAATATTTATTAACTAGATCACCCCTAAAATACATGTTTTAAAAACAAAAACTTTGGGTGGAGAGAATTCAAGATGGTGGTGTGAGAGGTGAGACAGAGAGCTCCTCCCAAAACCACAAATAATACAAAACTATAGCTAATTAATACAACTAACTTTAAGACAGCAACAAGAAAGAAGGCTGAACCAGACTGCATACACAACTCAGGAACACAGCAGACCTCACAAAAAGGGTAGCATACGAAAGCTTTAATCTGGCGGGACCCAATCCCTTCCCCCACCCCAGCTCACTGGCGGGAGGAAAAGAAACAGAGCAGGGGAGGTGGTGGAAGCCTGGGACTGCTGAACACCTAGCCCTGGAGATCTGCTTTGTGAGCAGAAACCTATAGTGTGTGGTGCTCTGGACATTGGGGAGCTTGGACAGGCGGAGTGCTTGAGAAACTGACATTCCGGCCGTTTGTGGAGGAGGGGATCCACATCTAGCTGCTCTGTGTCAGAGGAAAGGCAGGCAGTCTGAGAGGCTTCCTGGCAGCCAGAGGGCTGCTGAAGGGGCGGGGTTTGGGCAGACCTTGCTGCATGGGAGAAGGGAGAGCTGGACAAGGTGACGGTTGTTTGGGCGCGATCTGCCCAGCTGGTTGGGAACTTTGAGGAGCTTCAGATGCTCCATACCCCTGGCTGGATACTCAGCTCCGAGGACCCCCCACTGTGACACACAGCCTGCTGCATGTTCCTCCTAGCCTGCCGGCACTGGTTTGCAAACTGGCAGTCACTGTGCTGGTGTCAGGCCAGCCAGGGGGAGGCCCGGCCTATAACAGCTAGAGATGCAAAGCACAGAGCCTTACACGTGCTGCTTGGCCAACTGGCTCTGACACTGGGGACAGGCACTGCAGACCGGAATCAGGAAACAGATCCATCCTGCCCCCAGGCACCAGCTCCACTCCCCTACAACCCCCAAACTCACTCTAGGGGCAGAGCAGCTCCAGACACTGGAGCTTTTGGGCACTAGTGGTCACCACACAGAAATATAAAATGTCAAAAGAACATGGTTCAGACCAAAATCTCACAAACCCCACAAAGAGGGCCAAATGAAACGGAACTCACCAATCTTACTGAAAGAGAGTTCAAAATAAAAATTATAAACATGCTATGGAGGTACATAAAAATATTCAGGAAATCAGGAATGAATTTAAGATGGAGATTCAATCATTAAGAAATTCCAAATCTGAAATGAAACGTACAATGGAGGGATTTAAAAGCAGATCAGATGTAGTAGAAGAGATGGTAAATGGAATAGAAATTAGAGAAGAGGAATACAAAGAAGCTGAAGCAAAGAGGGAAAAAAGAATCTCTCAGAATGAAAGAATATTGAGAAAAATGTGTGACCACTCTAAACGGAATAATATTTGCATAATAAGGGTACCAGAAGAAGAGAGGGAAAAATAGAAAGTGTCATTGAGGAGGTACTTGCTGAAAACTTCCCCAATATGGGGAAGGAGATAATCTCTCAAGCCATGAAGGTACACAGATCTTCCCACACAAGGGACCCAAGGAACATAGCAAAGATCAAGGATAAAGACAGACTTTTAAAAGCAGCTAGAGAGAGAAAAAAGATCACATACACAAGAAAGCCCATCAGGCTATCATCAGACTTCACAACAGAAACATTACAGGCCAGAAGGGAGTGGCATGATATATTTAATGCAATGAAGCAGAAGGGCCTTGAACCAAGACTACTTTACCCAGCAAGGTTATCATTTAAATTTGAAGGAGGGATTAAACAATTTTCAGATAAGCAAAAGCTGAGAGAATTTACCTCCCACAAACCACCTCTACAGTGCATTTTGGAGGGACTCCTATAGATGGAAGTATTCCTAAGGCTAAATAGATGTCACCCAAGGGAAGACAAAGAGTACAGAATATGATTCATAACATGCAAAGAATGGAGGAGGAAGAAAACGAGGAAAAATAAAAGAATCTTTAGGTTGTGTTTGTAATAGCATATGAAGTGAGTTAAATTACACTGTTAGATAGGAAGGGAATTGCCCTTGAACCTTTGGTAACAATGAATCTGAAGCCTGTAATGGCAATAAGTACATACCTATCGATAATAACCCTAAATGTAAATGGTCTGAATGCACCAATCAAAAGACATAGATTTACTGAATGGATAAAAAGACAAGACCCATCTATATACTGCCTATAAGAGACTCACTTCAAATCCAAAGACAAACACAGACTGAAAGTAAAGGGATGGAAAAAGATATTTCATGCAACTAATAGTGAGAAAAAAGCAGGAGCTACAGTACTTGTATCAGAAAAAATACACTTCAAAACAAAGAAAGTCACAAGAGACAAAGAAGGACATTACATAATGATAAAAGGGTCAGTCCAACAAGAGGATATAACTATTATAAATATCTATGCACCCAACACAGGATCACCTATAAATGTGAAACAAATACTAACAGAATTAAAGGGGGAAATAGAATGCAATGCATTCATTTTAGGAGACTTCAACACACCAGTCACTCCAAAGGACAGATCAGCCAGACAGAAAATAAGTAAAGAGACAGAGGCACTCAACAACATATTAGAATATATGGAACTAACAGACATCTAAAGAACACTCCATCCAAAAGCAATGGGATACACATTCTTCTAAAGTGCACATGGAACATTTTCAGGAATAGGTCATATATTAGGCCACAAAAAGAACCTCAGTAAATTCAAAATGATTGAAATTGTACCAACCAACCTCTCAGATCACAAGGTATGAAACTACATATAAATTACACAAAAAAAATGAAAAAGTCCACAAACACATGGAGGCTTAAAAACTTGATCCTAAATAACCAATGGATCAATGACCAAATAAAAACAGAGATCAAGCAATATATGGAGACAATGACAACAATAATTCACCACCACAAAATCTGTGGGACACAGCAAAAGCCATGCTAAGAGGGAAATATATTGCAATACAGGCTTACTATAGGAACGAAGAACAATCCCAAAAAACCAGTCTACACTCACAATAAATGAAACTAGAAAAGGAAGAACAAATGAGGCCCAAAGACAGTAGAAGGAGGGACATAATAAAGATTAAAGCAAAAATAAATAATATTGAGAGGAATAAAACAATAGAAAGAATCAATAAAAGCAGGAGCTGGTTCTTCAAGAAAATAAACAAAATAGATAGACCCCTA
This sequence comes from Smutsia gigantea, assembly GCA_032199065.1. Lineage (NCBI taxonomy): Eukaryota > Metazoa > Chordata > Mammalia > Pholidota > Manidae > Smutsia > Smutsia gigantea. The sequence continues at coordinate 82,632 of JAVSCE010012358.1, forward strand.
GCCAGACTTATCAAGAAAAAAAGATAGTCTACACACATAAACAGAATCAGAAATGAGAAAGGAAAAATCACTATGGACACAACAGAAATACAAAAAATATGAGAGAATACTATGAAAAATTATATGCTAAAAAACTGGATAACCTAGAAGAAAGGGACAACTTTCCAGAAAAACACATCCTTCCAAGGCTGACCAGGAAGACACAGAAAATCTGAATAGACGAATTAGCAGCAAAGGAATTGTATTGGTAATCAAAAACTACGTAAGAACAAAACTTCTGTACCAGGTGGTTTCACTGCTGAATTTTATCAAAACATTTAGTGAAGACCTAATACCCATCCTCATTAAAGTTTTCCAAAAAATAGAAAAGGAGGGAACAAACCCAAACTCATTCTACAAGGCAAACATCGCTCTAATACCAAAACCAGGCAAAGTCACCACAAAAAAAGAAGATTACAGACCAATATCCATGATTAATATAGATGCGAAAATACTCAACAAAATATTAGCAAACCGAATTCAAAAATACATCAAAAGATCATTGATCATGATCAAATGGGATACATCCCAGGGATGCAAGGATGGTACAACACTCGAACATCCATCAAAATCATCCACTACATCAACAAAAAGAAGGACAAAAACCACATAATCGTCTCTATATATTCTGAAAAAGCATTTGACAAAATTCAATATCCATTCATGATAAAAACTCTCAACAAAATGTGTATAGAGGGCAACTACTTCAACATAATAAAGGCTATATATGACAAACCCACAGCCAACGTTATACTTAACAGCAAGAAGCTGAAAGCTTTTCCCTTAAGATCAGGAACAAAACAAGGATGTCTATTCTCCCCACTTTTATTCAAAGTTTTGGAGGTCCTAGTCACAGCAATCAGACATCACAAAGAAAAAAAGGCATCCGGAATGGCAAGGAAGAAGTCAACGTGTCCCTGTTTGCAGATGACATGGTATTGTACATAAAAATCCCTAAAGAATCCACTCCAAAACTATTAGATCTAATATCTGAATTCAGCAAAGTTGCAGGATACAAAATTAATACACAGATATGTTACATTCCTATACACTAACGATGAACTAGCCACAATAGAAATCAGGAAAACAATCCCATTCACAATCGCATCCACACGAATAAAATACCTAGGAATAAACCTAACCAAGGAAGTGAAAGACCTACACCCTGAAAACTACAAGACACTCTTTAAGAGAAATTAAAGAGGACACTAATAAATGGAAATTCATCCCATGCTCTTGGCTAGGAATTAATATTGTCAAAATGGCCATCCTGCCTAAAGAAATCTACAGATTCAATGCAATCCCTATCAAAATACCTACAGCATTCTTCAATGAACTAAAGCAAAGAGTCCTAAAATTCATATGGAAGCCATATGGACCCTGAATAGCCAAAGCAATCCTGAGAAGCAGGGGGTATTATGCTCCCTGACATCAAGCTCTACTACAAAGACACAGTAATGAATACAATTTGGTATTGGCACAAGAACAGACCCATAGACCAGTGTAACAGAATAGAGAGCCCAGATATAAACCTAACCACATACGGTCAATTAATACACGATAAAGGAGACAAGGATATACAATGGGGAAATGACAGCCTTTTCAACAGGTGGTTTTGGCAAAACTGGATAGCTACATGTAAGAGAATGAAACTGGATTACTGCCTAACCCCATACACAAAAGTAAACTCAAAAAGGATCAAAATAAGTCATGAAACCATAAAACTCTTAGAAAAAAACATAGGCAAAAATCTCCTGGACATAAACATGAGCAAATTCTCAGGAACATATCTCCCTGGGCAAGGGAAACAAAAGCAAAAATGAACAAGTGGTACTATATCAAACTAAAAAGCTTCTGTATAGAAAAGGACACCATCAGTAGAATAAAAAGACATCCTACAGTATGGGAGAATATATTCATAAATGACATATCCAATAAGGGGTTGACATCCAAATTATATGAAGAGTTCACGCACCTCAACAAACAAAAAGCAAATAAACCAATTAAAAAATGGGCAGAGGAGCTGAACAGATACTTCTCCAAAGAAGAAATCCAGATGGCCAATAGAAACATGAAAAGGTGCTCCACATCCCTAATTATCAGAAAAATGCAAATTAAAACAACAATGAGATATCACCTCACACCAGTTAGGATGGCCACCATCCAAAAGACAAACAACAACAAATGTTGGCGAGGATGTGGAGAAAGGGGAACCCTCCTACACTGCTGGTGGGAATGTAAATTGTTCAACCATTGTGGAAAGCCCTATGGACATTCCTCAGAAATCTCAAAATAGAAATACCATTTGACCCAGGAATTCCACTCCAGGGAATTTACCCTAAGAATGAAGCAGCCCAGTTTGAAAAAGACAAATGCACCCCTATGTTTATCACAGCACTATTACAATAGCCAAGAAATGGAAGCAACCTAAGTGTCCATCAGTAGATGAATGGATAAAGAAGATGTGGTATATATACACAATGGATATTATTCAGCCATAAGAATAAAACAAATCCTACCATTTGTTACATCATGGATGGAGCGAAAGGGTATTATGCTTAGTGAAATAAGCCAGGCGGTGAAAGACAAGTATGAAATGATTTCACTCATCTGTGGAGTATAAGAACAAAGAAAAAACTGAAGGAATAAAACAGCAGCAGACTCAGACTTCCGGGAAGATGACGGCATGAGCAGGGCGATGGAAATCTCCGACCAAAATGATATGTATTTATGAAAATACAACAAGTACAACTATTCCTAAAAAAGAGACCAGAAGATATAGGACAGCACATAGCATGCACCTATACCTGAGAGGACTTGGCGCCCCGCGAGGCGGAGGTATAAAGGGCCCTGCGGGGCGGGGTGGTCACAGCTGTGGAATAGTGGAGCAACACTGCCACCTACAGCATCCCCACAGAATCTACTCCTGGTGGGCGTTTTTCTTTTTTTTGTTGTTGTTGTTTTGTTTTGCATTGTTTTTTGTTTTTTCTTCTCTTTCTTTTTTTTCTTTCTTTCTTTCTTTCTTTTTAAAGTCTTAAAGAGCCCAGCTGACATACATGGCAACTACCAGCAACCACTTCTATAGCCATGAAAAGAGAGGAATATGGTCCAGACTAAGATCAACCAGACAACCCAAGAGAGGGAGCGTGAAGGAATGGAAATGCACAATCTTCATGAAAAAGAATTCAGAATAAAAGTCATAACCATGCTGATGGATCTACAGAGAAATGCGCAAGAACTGAAGAAGGAAGTGAGGGAAGTGAGGAAAGACAATGCAGAAATCAGACAAGCGATCGATGGGCTTAACAGCAGACTGCATGAGATGCAAGAGACTGTTAACGGAATAGAAATCAGAGAAAAGGAATACAGAGCAGCTGAGGCAGAGAGAGATAAAAGGATTTCTAGGAATGAAATAATATTAAGAGAACTGTGTGACCAATCCAAATGGAACAATATTTGCATTATAGGAATACCAGAGGAAGAAGAGAGAGAAAAAGGGATAGAAAGTATCTTTGAAGAAATAATTGCTGAAAACTTCCCCATGTTGGGGAAGGAAATAGTCTCGCAGTCCACCGAAGCCCACAGATCTCCCAACACAAGGGACCCAAGGAAGACAACACCAAGACACATAATAATTAAAATGGCAAAGATCAAAGATAAAGACAGAGTATTAAAGGCAGCTAGAGAGAGAAAAAAGATCACCTACAAAGGAAAACCCATCAGACTATCATCAGACTTCTCAACAGAAAACTTACAGGCCAGAAGAGAATGGCATGATATATTTAACATAATGAAACAGAAGGGCCTCGAACCAAGAATATTGTATCCAGCACAATTATCATTTAAATATGACGCAGGGATTAAACAATTTCCAGACAAGTGAAAGTTGAGAGAGTTTGCCTCTCATAAACCACCACTACAGGATATCTTAAACGGACTGCTCTAGAGGGAAGCACCCTTAAGGCTAAAAAGATGTCACCAGAGAAAATAAAATCATAGCAAAGAAAGCAGACCATCTAAATACTAAGTAAAGGCAAAGAATAACACACCTAGTACATAAAGAATGGAGGAGGAAGAATAAGAAGGGAGAGAAATGAAGAAACATCAGATGGTGTTTACAATAACTTAAAAAGAAAGTTAAGTTAGACTGTTAGATAGTCAAGAACCAACCCTTGAACCTTTGGTAACCACGAATCTAAAGCCAGCAATGGCAATAAGTACATATCTATCGATAATCACCCTAAATGTAAATGGACTGAATGCACCAATCAAAAGACACAGAGTAACAGAATGGATAAAAAAGCAAGACCCATCTAGATGCTGCTTACAAGAGACTCACCTCAAACCCAAAGATATACACAGACTAAAAGTGAAGGGATGGAAAAAGATATTTCAAGCAAACAACAGAGAGAAAAAAGCAGGTGTTGTAGTACTTGTATCAGACAAATAGACTTCAAAATGAAGAAAGTAGCAAGAGATAAGAAGGACATTACATAATGATAAAGGGGTCAGTCCAACAAGAAGATATAACCATTATAAATATATATGCAACCAACACAGGAGTGCCAGCATATGTGAAACAAATACTAACAGAATTAAAGGAGGAAATAGACAGCAATGCATTCATTTTAGGAGACTTCAACACAGCAGTCACTCAAAAGGACAGATCAACTAGACAGAGAATAAGTAAAGACACAGAGGCACTGAACAACACACTAGAACACATGAACCTAAGAGACATCTACAGAACTCTGTACCCAAAACCAGCAGGATACACATTCTTCTCAAGTGCACATGGAACATTTTCCAGAATAGACCACATATTAGGCCACAAAAAGAACGTCAGTAAAGTCAAAAATACTGAAACCCTACCAACCAACTTCTCAGATCACAAAGGTATAAAACTAGAAATACATTTTTAGAAAGAAATCAAAAAGGCTCACAAATACATGGAGACTTAACATTCTCCTAATTAATCAATGGGTTAACCACCAAATCAAAACAGAAACCAAAGAATATATGGAGACTAATGACAACAACAACACAAAGCCACAACTTCTGTGGGACGCAGCAAAGGCAGTTCTAAGAGGAAAGTATATTGCAATCCAGGCCTATTTAAAGAAGGAAGAACATTCCCAAATGAATAGTCTAAAGACACAATTACTGAAATTGGAAAAAGAAGAACAAATGAGGCCCAAAGTCACCAGAAGGAGGGACATAATAAAGATCAGAGAAGAAATAAATAAAATTGAAAATAATAAAACAATAGAAAAAAATCAATGAAACCAGGAGCTGGTTCTTTGAAAAAATAAACAAAATAGATAAACCCCTAGCCAGACTTATTAAGAGAGAAAGAGAATCTATACACATAAACAGAATCAGAAATGAGAAAGGAAAAATAATGACAGACCCCACAGAAATACAAAGAATTATAAGAGAATATTATGAGAATCTATATGCTAACAAGCTGGAAAACCTAGAAGAAATGGACAACTTCTTAGAAAAATACAACCTTCCAAGACTGAGCAAGCAAGAAACAGAAAAACTAAACAGACCAATTGCCAGCAACGAAATTGAATTGGTAATCAAAAAACTACCCAAGAACAAAACCCCCGGACGAGGTGGATCCACCTCTGAATTCTACCAGACATATAGAGAAGAAATAACACCCATTCTCCTTAAAGTTTTCCAAAAAATAGAAGAGGAGAGTATACTTCCAAACTCATTCTATGAAGCCAGCATCACTCTAATACCAAAATCCGGCAAAGACCTCACCAAAAAAGAAAATTACAGACCAATATTCCTGATGAATGTAGATTCAAAAATACTCAACAAAATATTAGCTAACAGAATTCAAAAATACATCAAGAGGATCATACACCATGATCAAGTGGGATTCATCCCAGGGATGCAAGGATGATACAACATTCGAAAATCCATCAACATCATCCACCACATCAAGAAAAAGAACAAAAACCACATGATCATCTCCATAGATGCTGAAAAAGCACTTGACAAAATTCAGCATCCATTCATGATTAAAACTCTCAACTAAATGGGTATAGATGGCAAGTACCTCAACATCATAAAGGCCATATATGACAAACCCACAGCTAACATCATACTTAACAGCGAGAAGCTGAAAGCTTTTCATCTAAGATCAGGAACAAGACAGGGATGCCCACTCTCTCCACTGTTATTCAACATAGTACTGGAGGTCCTAGCCACTGCAATCAGACAAAACAAAGACATACAAGGCATCCAGATTGCTAAAGAAGAAGTGAAATTATCACTATTTTCGATGACATGATACTGTACATAAAAAACCCTAAAGACTCCACTCCAAAACTACTAGAACTAATATCTGAATTCAACAAAGTTGCAGGATACAAAATTAACACACAGAAATCTGTTGCTTTCCTATACACTAACGATGAACTAACAGAAAGAGAAGTCAGAAAAACAATTCCATTCACAATTGCATCAAAAAGAATAAAATACCTAGGAATAAACCTAACGAAGGAAGTGAAGACCTGTACTCTGAAAACTACAAGACACTCCTAAGAGAAGTTAAAAAGGACACTACCAAATAGAAATGCATCCCATGCTCTTGGCTAAGAAGAATAAATATTGTCAAAATGGCTTTACTACCTAAAGCAATCTACAGATTCAACGCAATCCCTATCAAACTGCCAACAGGTTTCTTCAATGAACTGGAACAAATAATTCTAAAATTCATATGGAACCACAAAGGACCCCGAATACCAAAGGAATCCTGAGAAGGAGGAATGAGACGGGGAATTACACTCCCTGACTTCAAGCTGTACTACAAAGGCACAGTAATCAAGACAATTTGGTATTGGCACAAAAACAGACCAGTGGAACAGAATAGAAAATCCAAACATTAACCCAAACATATACAGTCAATTAATATTTGATAAAGGAGCCTTGGATACACAATGGGGAGATGACAGCCTCTTCAGCAGCTGGTGTTGGAAAAACTGGACAGCTACATGTAAGAGAATGAAGCTGGACTACTGTCTAGCCACATACACAAAGGTAAACTCAACGTGGATCAAAGACCTGAATGTAAGTCATGAAACCATAAAACTCTTAGAAAAAAACATAGGCAAAAATCTCTTGGACATAAACATGAGCGACTTCGTGAACATATCTCCCTGGGCAAGGGAAAAAGCAAAAATGAACAAGTGGAACTATATCAAGCTGAAAAGCTCTGTACAGCAAAGGATACCATCAGTAGAACAAAAAGACATCCTACAGTATGGGAGAATATATTCATAAATGACGTATCCAATAAAGGGTTGACATCCAAAATATATAAAGAACTCATGCACCTTAAACAAAAATCAAATAATCCAATTAAGAAATGGGCAGAGGATATGAATAGACACTTCTCTATAGAAGAAATTCAGATGGGCAACAGGCACATGAAAAGTTGCTCCATATCGCTAATTATCAGAGAAATGCAAATTAAAACCACAATGAGATATCACCTCACACCAGTGAGGATGGCCAATATCCAAAACACAAACAACAACAAATGTTGGCGAGGATGTGGAGAAAAGGGAACCCTCCTACACTGCTGGTGGGAATGCAAATTAGTTCAACCATTGTGGAAAGCAGTATGGAGGTTCCTCAAAAAACTCAAAATAGAAATACCATTTGACCCAGGAATTCCACTCCTAGGAATTTACCCTAAGAATGCAGCAGCCCAATTTGAAAAGGACAGATGCACCCCTATGTTTATTGCAGCACTATTTACAATAGCCAAGAAATGGAAGCAACCTAAGTGTCCATCAGTAGATGAATGTATAAAGAAGAGGTGGTACATATACACAATGGAGTATTATTCAGCCATAAGAAGAAAACAAATCCTGCCATTTGCAACAACATGGATGGAGCTAGTTTATTATGCTCAGTGAAATAAGCCAGGCCGAAAAAGACAAGTATCAAATGATTTCACTCATATGTGGAGTATAAGAACACAGAAAAAATACTGAAGGAACAAAACAGCAGCAGACTCACAGAACCCAAGAACGGACTAATAGTTACCAAAGGGAAAGGGACTGGGGAAGATGGGTGGGAAGGGAGGGATAAGGGGGAAAAAGGGGCATTACGATTAGCAGATGCAATGTTTGTGGGGGGCGTGGGGAGGGCTGTACAACTCAGAGAAGACAAGAAGCGATTCTATAGCATCTTACTACGCTGATGGACCGTGACTGTAATGGGGTTGGTGGGGGGTACCTGATGAAGGGGGTAGTTTAATCATCATAATATTGCACATGTATTTGTAGATTAATGATACCAAAATAAATTACAAAAAACACACAAAAGAACAGCAGGAGACTCACAGATCCCAAGAATGGACTAACAGTTACCAAAGGGAAAGGACTGGGGAAGATGGGTGAGAAGGGAAGGATAAGGGGGAAAAAGAGCTAGTACAAGTAGCACACATAATGTAGTGGGGCTCGGGTTGGGTTGGGAGCATACGGGGAAGGCAGTATAACACAGAGATGAGAAGTAGTGATTCTATATCCTCTTACTATGCTGATGGACAGTGACTGCAATGGGGTATGTGGTGGGGACTTGATAATAGGGGAGTCCAGTATCCATAATGTTGCTCATGTAATTGGATACTAATAATAGCAAAATAAAAATAAAAATAAAAATAAAAAATAAAGTAACTTTGAAAATGTTTCAAAATAATCTCCGTGAATATAATGGCATGCATAACTATATTCTTTGATACAAAATTTGACTTAATCCTCTGTTAACTACCTCTGAGGCAGCTTAAGGGTTATAAAAACACTGTTTACAAAGGAACTGAGAATTCACTAGCTTGAAGGTGGTTAATTTTTCTGTGATAAAGACCAGGCTGTTCATTCTACCTCTGAAGGTGAGCTTGTATTTACATTGACAATAAACTGGCGGAAACTGAGAGATACGCTGTTTCAGAACAGCTCACAGGGGTTGGTGCTATACAGTAGAGGATGTAAGCACAATAAAGGAGTTGGCAACAGGACGTATTTTATGGGACATTTCTAAAGGAATGTAAAATGCACCATGACTCCCTTTAATTATACATTATCAATGTTGAGGACTCCTTGGTGAGGCAGGTCATTTTATTATTTCCTCTGTTACTGTAAACATTTCCCTTTTACAGTCATTAGTTTAATTACCTCATAAAGTAGATTAATCATTAGCATTTGAAGATTGTCTTTATTCTCCTTCATATACAACCCCAATAAATGAATGGATGGACTGATGGGTGGATGGATGGATGTTTTTTAAATTGGAAAATTTGGCTGATACAATAAAATACAAAATAATTTCAAAGTGAGCTGTTAGGCCACAGAGCCTAAATTTCAACATAAATATAAAAGATGATGGCACGTGAGAGAATATTTTGAGGTTTATTTCATTGGAAAGAGAGATGCATTGTGGGGAACAGTGATCAACGATGTTCTTTGCGACGTAACTCAAGACAGTCACAGGACTCAAGATATATCTCCTGCAGTAATCCTGTCTTTATTTAAAACTTTGACATCTTGTTCATCATGTTTTCTTGTATTAATATTTAGTTTTAAAATGTTTCACTACAATATTGCTTACCTTGATTGCTGAATTTTTTTTGGTACCCCCTTTAATTTTGCAGTTAAGGTGAATGCCTCACTAGCTTCGCCCTTAGTCCCAAGACTTGACTTGATGGAGGGATACAGGGTAATAATATCTGCCACTCATTAAATATCTGACACTCATTTTTTTTTTTTTTTAGAAAAGCAAGGGAGAGGACAGAGCTCCCAGCTCAGGCTAGGAGGGGACAAGTGAGCCCCGCGTTGGTGCATTGTCTAGGGATTTTATAGGCGGTTGAGAGACAAAGGTCTAGCCATGCACACCTGCTAAGTGGTCCCAAAATATTTATCTTTGAAGAGACATTTTCTTATTATTCTTCCAGGTTATTTACAAGAAATTTATTGCTCTGATTTCCTCTCAGGACAGCAGCTTCCTGGTCTGGGAACATACCACTCAAGATTGCCTGCTTTGCTCCCAAGGTGGCTGAGCTATTGACTGTTAAAGAGTATGTTAAGAAACTTACTTTTTTAACTAATTGGGTTTTAAAATGCAGTCTTATCTTCAAGGTGGAATACTTCCTGTTTTTACTACGTTGTTTTGGGCTTGCTTGTTAAATTGCCCAGGTGGCCGATCACTTGATCAGGGCTGGAGGAAGGAAAGCAGCCCCTGGGTAAAGTCAGAAAAACACGGTGGGCCCCCCAGCAGGCTAGTGCAAATCTCACAATGGATTATTTGCTTTGTTTTTACTGGAGGCCCTCACCCTACTCTGTCTAAACCCATGGTCCCTGTCTCATTCCCCCCTCTACAGATGGAGACCCAAGCTGCTGCTAGGGAAAGGGGGCAACAAACACTCTGGCTGCTTCATGCCGAGAGGGGGCTCAGTAAAGGGTGCAGTTAGGTCTCTATCACTGGTGGGTGGAGAGGGCCTCGGAGATAGGCACCTCTATCTTGGGTTCCATTTCCATCACCATTTGCAATTTTATGGCTTCAAAAGGATTTAGAAAATCAGCTCCATATCATAGTAGTCCATGGAATTTCTGGGCCTGACAGCCTGGACTTGCTTTCAGAGGTCCTGAAGTGAATCAGAGACATTTGGTGAATAATTTGGAATGTACAAACAATACTCAACTTTAATTATAGCCCAGGTTCCACCTGTGCTGCTGTTAAGATGTCTAGTGCCATTCTATTTTGTATAACTGCTTGGCACATTAGTTTTACTTTAGTATTAAGGCCTTTTGAGTAAAATTAGTTAAGGATTTGATACTCCAAATTACATCTTCTAAACCAAGAGATGGTATAAAAATGGAGGCTAGGTGATGATACCAATGAAAAACACTCCTAGTCCATCAATGGGAGGCTTGGGAAGTTTGCAGGGTGTGGGATGTTCTTAACCTAACATCCTTGCAACCGAGGAAATCCACACCTCCCTATCCACCCTGGAGGGAGCCACGACCAGAGATTAGTTCCCCAGAGCCAGTGAGTGCTGTTTGGGGCTGGCCAACAGATAACCAGGGCGGGGTGTCCAATCTGTGGCAAGCCAATCTGTGGCCTGTAAAGTTATTATATGTGAACGGTGGTCTTTGGAAAACCATCCTAAATATTGGGTAAAGCTTGGGCAATGGTTATTAGAATGGTTTCTTTGCTCCCAGAAGAGGGGGGCCTTTTGATTTAAAGCGTCCTGCCATTGGAGTAACCCAAATTTGAAAAAAATCTACTTTAATATCTGTGATTATTTGCATGTAGTATTAGCACATTGGAGGCATTCTGCAGTTGAGGTAGAGCTATCATGGTAGTTAAAGTCTTTGTAGCATCATAGAAGAAAGGGAATTTATGCCCGTTAACTGATTGAGACTTGTAGGCATGCAAAACTGCTTTGATAAAACAATTAGAAAACCCTTTGCAACGTTAAGAAAACTTTGTCCTTTTAACAAACAGAAAACAAAATTCTAATTTTGCTGTGTACTTGATATCAAGACTCATTTGCTTTAATCTCACATAGCATGACTATATCAAATTTTTCCACAAACTTTCTACAACTTTCTTTTTTTACATTCAGAATTCTCCCTCTTTAAATAACCAGCTGTACTTTAGAACAAAGTTACCTTCTTTTACCCTCAATAAAATGCATTTCCATTCCTTATACCTTCTCTTTATCAAAACACACATCTTTTCTAGCATGCAGAGATGTTTTCCTTATTGTTTTAAATAGTTTTAATCAGAATTTAAAACCATTAGAAACTTTAGTTTTCAGTGAACACTGGGAAGTAGGCTATTGTAAACTGTTATATTAGCATTCTTTAGATTGACAAATTTATGAACACATTTTGTAAATTCTGGGAACATGTGCTTTACAGCATAATTTTTCAATAATCTGACACTCATTTTGCCTGCTAAAGCAGCCTATGGCATCAGGATAGAGGTGGGAACTAGGAAGGAACTATACTCTCTTTAATATCGGGTCACAAGTGTGGGAATTATAGGGACTAGATAAAACCCAGGGGTTGGAATATCAGACTGGGGTCATTTAAAACAGTGTCCTGCCCAAGAGGATGGTCTGAGAAGGTTGAAGACAGCCTAGGACTAAGGGGCTTTGGGATATACTGCTGCAAGGCAGAACCTGAGGGACAGTGGCAGTGACCAACTAACAATGAGACACTCTGCCATCTGCAGAGTTAGGATGAGGGTCAGGGCAGTCAGAGGGGACCCCCGACTTGCCCTTCTCCCCACCTCCCAGCCTAGAGAGGTCAAGTGAGAAGGTTTATAGCATACTCTTCCCTGAAGATGCTGGCCAGCCTGCCTCCAGGCCCTTGATGGAGGTGAGGTGTGGAAAAGTCTTAAGGCTGAATGAAGAGCAAAGTCTTCTTTAATGTACTAGACAAAACATTTTTAAATACTGAATTAAAATTATGATTTTGATATTAGAGTGACTTGAGGGCTCAAGGCCATGTTGCAAAACTCCAGGGGCTTCGTTCCATTATAATCTACTGGAACTGGGCTCCAGGAAACTTGTTCACAAACAATACAATGCAAATAGTGCCCCCAGAGCTGTGCAACTTAGAGGCCCTGATACACATTTTATTACTTGGTCAGAAAAATTATGGGACTACCCAGGTTTTTAAACAGCTACAGGGAAAAACTCCCAATGAAAGACAAAGACAAAAAGAATTTGCATTTTAGTTAAACCCCATAAACTATAATACTTGCTGAACTTATGGTTACACCAGGATTAATGGAGGGATGAATTAATGAATAAGCAAACAGATAGTAAAAAGCCCATTTAAGTTATTAGAGAGTGATTCTATTTAAATTGACCTGTTTCTGTAATAGAGAGATGATTTAAGAGGCAAATTCCTACCAAAAAGAATCGAAACACTCATTGGGGGTAAATTTCAATGCCTGATTGACTAATGTTGTTTAGGGACATTTATCTGTATTTCAAAGGTTGTTCTCCCATATAGATGAGCTAGCTGAAAAGACTATACTGTGCCCTTGGAAGATACCATTTGCATACGGCACTGATGACATCTGCTCTCTTGTTTACTAATTTAGCCTCTGACAGCCACCAAGGACATTCCCATATTTGTGTGGTTCTCCTTTCTCCAATCTCATTTTTACCATCTTATTTTCAGTTTTCATTTCTCAGCAAGGCTACAGTAATATTTAACTAGCCTTCTCTTCAAGATGGGTCCCTCAAATCCCTAGTTTTGGTGCCAAATGAAGCCTTCTAAAATATAAGTCTTATTAAATAAAGATGTGTGTGTGGTTTCTACACACACACACAAACATGTGAGTATAAACATATACACACATATATACACAAATACATACATAGAAACGTATGAAAATATGCATATACATATGTGCATGAGCATGTACAAATATACACATATGCTTAAAACTGGAAGAATCATACTTAGAAATTATAATAATTATGTCCAGTTGGTAGGTTTATGAATCCTTGATTAAGTTTTTTCTTTATGCCTTTTTATACTTTCTAAGTTACCTGTACTGACTGCTCATTAACCTATAGTTTTTTAAAATTTCTTAATGATATAAAGGAATATTTAATGAAATGGGAAAACAGTGATATCGTTGTTAATTTTTAAAGTTTTACAAGACAATATATGTAGTATGAGCCCATATATTTGTGTAAAATGTGTATTCTACATACATGATTGTGGTGTGTGTGTGTGTGTTTGTGTATACACATATATATAAATGTTAGAACTGATCACCTTGGGAGATAGGACCTTGAGTAATGTTTACCTTCTTTGTGCTTAGCTATATTTTCAAAATTTTCTACAGTGAATATATATATCCCCACAAAGTGTGATTCTCTATGGCAAGGATGCACAGCTATGCATAAAAGGTATAGCAAAGCTAAGTGATGCTTTCCCTAAAACTGGTAACATTTTCCTTATTTCTGCATAATTACTTTTGCCATGCCTAAAAATAGCAGTTTGGCAACATCATTCTTTCACTCTAAGATGAAAATTTGTTTAATTTCATCAAGAAGCTAGACTTCCTTTTAGTATTCTGCTAACTGGATAGCTTTGGAGCCAAATATCTACAATTAACTTTCCTTTGCAAAGCATGGAGGTCCCTCAATTAGGCTGCAAGTGAACAGGGGGTCAAAATATTACACAAGGTAAACCTATGATCCCTGTATCAGAGTAGAAGACAGTGGGGTACTGTTCATTATTAAGCAAACAATTAGCTGGTTAAACACTCACATGCTATACACAGAGTAGGAAACAAATGACATTTCTAAAGAGGGAACAAAGACTTTAATCAGGATAAATGAACTTATTTTGTACATATTTTGTACCTATATTGTCCTCTCTGCCCTCAAATCCGAAAACCTCTTAGGAGAAACAACAGGTTAAAAGACTATTAGAATTGATACAGTAAATGTAAAGAAAAGAGTTGTGATGGTGATTTTGGAACACAGGTAAAGAAAAGTTAGCCAAGCCAGGAGGAAGAAAGTAGGCAAGGCAGCCTCATGGAAAGGTGACACCAAGCTGATTCTTATAGTCTGAGTGGGTGATATACAGGAAGAGCATGGGGTGAGGCATGGGATTTCCAGGTGGAGGAGGAAGGATGTGCAAAGAAACAAAGATGTGAGAGATCACAGCACCTTGGCTGGGGGAAGAGCAAAGGTGGTGAACAGGAGAGGTAAGAAATTTGGAATTTTATGCTGATGGCAATAGGGAACCATCGAATGATAACAGGCAAGGACAGGACATAGATTTGCATTTTATAAAGATAATTCCCTGGACAAAATAGGTTTGGGAGACTAGATGAGTTAAAAACCCATTTAGAGGATTATCATAGTAATCTAGGTGAGAAATGGTGACTATCTGGGAGTACAAAAAAGAGGGAGCTTATCTAAGTGATATTAAGGAGTAAAAATTTGTTTAAAACTGGAAAGCCAACAATGAAAGAGAAGAAAGAATTTAGAATGATTCCTAGCATGACAGTATCATTCACTGATACTGAAATATAAGAGGAGAGAACAAGACTGGGTGGAAAGTTAAGCTCCTTTCCACTTGATTGGAGCCTGAAGTGCCAATAAAGCATGCACATACAGGAACCTGATAAAGAAGAGGTACCTGGTAGGAGAGAGAGCTCGCCTGTATCTCTAACTTTTAGAATCACATAGATGGAAACTGAAAACATGGGAATGGAACAGATGGCCGAAGGAGATTGTGTGGAATGAAAAGAGATCTTAAGATGCAACTTCAAAATATGTGATATCAGTTGAGGAAGAGTTGCCCATAGAATATCCTGAAAAGGAGCATCCAGACATGTAAGAGGAATACCAAGAAAGAATAAAGTCAAGAAAAGAAAAAGAGAAATTTAAAAGGAGGAGTCAGTGATCTGGAATGCTGCAGTGACATAAAATAAAGGCCAAGATGTGTTCACTGGATTTAGCAACAAAAAAATTAATCTATGACCATAGTGAGCAGTTTGAATGGAGTGTGAATCTACTGCAGTAGATGGAGGCACTGCTTGAAAATAGTAATGTGGAAATAAATGTTGATTATTTTCTCAAGAAGCCTGGCTGTAGAGGGAAGGAGAAAGATTGAGTATCAGGTTCTAAAAACATAAACAGAAGAGAGAGTTCTTCTCATTTCTTAAGATGGGAGTGACTTGATCATCTTGGTGAAGGAAAAAATATCCCACCTCACCCAAATGCATGAATGAAAAGGGAAAGAGAGAGGGAGAGAGCGAGATACAGAAAAAATATATTTGCATGTGCCACACTATTATAATTTCAAGTGTTCTTTTCTCTTGACTGAAACTGTATTCGTTCTTCTATCTCCATAATGTAGCATAGTGCCTAGGTCATAGTAGGAATTCTAACACATGTTGAATGAATAAGGGGGCAAAAAAATGTATAAGAATAAAGTGATAACAAGAACAGACCCATAGATCAATGGAACAGACTAGAGAGCCCTGATATAAACCCAACCGTATATGGTCAATTAATATATGATAAAGGACCCATGGACATACAATGGGGAAATGACAGCCTCTTCAACAGCTGGTGTTGGCAAAACTGGACAGTTACATGCAAGAGAATGAAACTGGATTGTTTAACCCCATACACAAAAGTAAACTCAAAATGGATCAAGGACCTGAATGTAAGTCATGAAACTATAAAACTCTTAGAAAAAAACATAGGCAAAAATCTCCTGAATATAAGCATGAGCGACTTCTTTCTGAACGCATCTCCATGAGCAACGGAAACAAAAGCAAAAATGAACTCATGGGACTACTTCAAACTAAAAAGTTTCTGTACAGCAAGGGATACCATCAACAGAACAAAAAGGCATCCTACAGTATGGGAGAATATATTTGTAAATGACATATCCGACAAGGGGTTAACATCCAAAATATATAAAGAACTTACACACCTCTACACCCAAAAGGCAAATAACCCGATTAAAAAATGGGCACAGTTCTCCAAAGAAGAAATTCAGATGGCCAACAGGCACATGAAAAGATGCTCCACATCACTAATCATCAGGGAAATGCAAATTAAAACCACAATGAGATATCACCTCACACCAGTAAGGATGGCCACCATCCAAAAGACTAAGAACAACAAATGCTGGCGAGGATGCAGAGAAAGGGGAACCCTCCTACACTGCTGGTGGGAATGTAAGCTAGTTCAATCATTGTGGAAAGCAATATGGAGGTTCCTCAAAAAACTAAAAATAGAAATACCATTTGACCCAGGAATCCCACTCCTTGGAATTTACCCAAAGAATACAGCTTCTCAGATTCAAAAAGACATATGCACCCCTATGTTTATTGAAGCACTTTTTACAATAGCCAAGATATGGAAGCAACCTAAGTGTCCATCAGTAGATGAATGGATGAAGAAGAGGTGGTACATATACACAATGGAATACTATTCAGCCATAAGAAGGAAACAAATCCTGCCATTTGCAACAACATGGATGGAGCTAGAGGATATTATGGTCAGTGAAATAAGCCAGGCAGAGAAAGACAAGTGCCAAATGATTTCCCTCATTTGTGGAGTATAACAAGGAAGCAAAACTGAAGGAACAAAATAGTAGCAGACTTAGAGACTCCAAGAAGGAACTAATGGTTACCAAAGCGGAGGGGTGTGGGAGGGGTGTGGGAGAGTGGGTAGGAAGGGTAGGAGAAGGGGATTGTGGGGTATTTTGTTTAGTACACATGGTGTGGGGAATCACAGGGAAAACAGTGTAGCACAGAGAAGGTAAACAGTGAATCTGTGTCATCTTACCACACTGATGGACAGTGACTGAATTGGAGTATGACTGAGGACTTGATAATATGGGTAAATGTAGTCACCACATTATTTTTTCATGTGAAACCTTCATAAGAGTGTATATCAATAATACCTTAATACAAAAAAAACCAAAAAAAAAGAATAAAGTTAAAACAGTAACACTGAAAATGAGAAGGCAAAATGAGGGAATTACTGCTTGATGGTTTATTTCCTCTATGGAGTAATGTGCAGGTCATCTGTTGAAGGCAAGGGAAGAATCATCTATAGGAGAATGATTAAAAGATAGTCATGCCTCTGCCATGAATTAAGAGGGAGTTGATTGGATCCACGGAAGTCTTGCCTGCCAGCGCAGACAATTTGGCTGAGACTGGAAATCATGCATGTGCAATAGCACTGGGTCAGAGCAGAAAAAAGTGCAAGGGAGTTTTTTATTGACAACAGGATATTGACTGGATAGAGAGTGTAAATAAGTCAGGATGGAGCTCCAATTTGAGAAAAAATAGAGGCATCAACTGACTGAAGTTCTCTCTAAGCCAACAAGTATGTTGTGGAAAAAAACGAAGGAGCTAAGAGGATGGAAAGTTGCAGTTAGAGAGGGGCATGATAAATCTCACAGAAGCAACAACTGCAGAGATGATAAACCACAGGTTACAGCCTGCATGTAACTGGATAAAGTGTAACAGAAGTAAAGGTTACTAGAGATGAAGAGGTTAAGAACTGTGAGGCCGGTGTGACAAGTGGCTTATCCATGTGGACTTTGAGGTCAACCAGCAATGACAGTAGGACACAAAGAATGATGGTGAGCCAGACGCCAAAATTTTCAGTGATAGATGGTAGATAACAGTGCTAGATGGGGACAGATGGTAGATAGCGATAGATGGGGTAAAGGATGGTAGATAACAATGATGAAGTAGGCTGGAAGGTGATAGCCAAATGGAATGGTCTCAAAGAAAAAGACTATTTTTAAAAAAGGCAGAAAGGCTTGGATGTGACAGTGGGGAACTGAGATAATGCAAATCATCTTCTCCTCTGTATAAGAGATGCAAATTGCTTGAGGGGGCACATCATTTTTGCAATAGACGTAGATTACAAAAATAAGGCAGAAGATGAAGGAGTCACAGATCCTTCATGCAAGATCACCCAACTGACACGTGGATACTATAAAATGGCTGTCTTGTTATTCATGAGAATCAGCAAGCTACATTCACCATTATATAGTAGATAACTCCCTATACATTGGTGTAACTCTATAGTCTTTTTGAAACAAAAACAATCAGCTGTTATTGGGTACAATATCTAAGACATAATTTAACGGGTTTTAATATTTCTAAAATTTAGAGGCTTATGGTTAAAACAGAATGAAGTAAAACTCAGTAGGCAAACATTAGAATTCTCCTTCCTTCCCCATTCACTACTAGGGATTAGACTATAATCTTAACATTTGCCTTTTGCCCTTTCCATCTGTCCCTGAAATCCTTCTCTTATATGGCCCTGAAACAGACCACTACTTTTTTCTGACATGTAAAAGTTAAACATCTTGGGTTTGAAAAGCAGGATTCAGAAATTCTGAACTGATTACAAAAGGCCTGAAAATACTGTTTTCCATAAATGATATTAAAAAAATATATCCCTCCTGCTATACAACAGGATTTCTATGATCTCTAGAAAGTTATATATACCTTTAAGATGAGGCTGAAACCTTGTTTGCCATCCCTCATGAAATCTCTGGACTTCATGATGACACGAATATTTCCCTTGCCATCAGAATCTTTTATGAGCTATGCTGAGGCCTTCAGAAGGTCATTACATCTGGGAGAAGTAGGCTTACCTGATCTACTCTCGGTAGTTCAGGACAGGCATCTTAGAGCAGTCAACACCAAGCTGGGACCTGAGGGCAAAAGAAAGCAGTCACTTCAGGGTACTGGAGATTGCAAGATATTTAATATGTGTGGATCTTGGAGTACACAGTAAGGAATGGCAAGAAACGGTGGAGCTATAAGTAGCATCTTTGTAAGCCATGTTATGGAATGGAGTTTGTACTTTGCCCTGGAGGAATGAGGGGTCAGCAGAAGCTTCTGCTGATTTTGCACTTCTCCCACACGACTCAGTGACTGATGTGTACTAGACAGCCTAGAGAGAGTTTAGTTCTACCTCCATTTCATCTGCATGCACACGCGTGCACACACACCTGATCTATCCACCTGCACAAGCTGCAGGACCTTCAGTCTTCTAGTATTATCAAAGAACAAAATTAAGGACTGGGTCAACCATGAGCTAGCTAGTGGACCCAACTGTATCATCAAAGGAAAGGTCTGCAGGGAAATTTTCCATAGGTCTTGTATGTCCTTTTCTAGATGGGGTCCAGTTAACTGATAAAAACTGGGGAGCTACAGAGTTGGGGAACTGGAGAAGGAAAAGCATTATGCTGAAAATTTGATCTGGTCATTGAAAAATAACCAATGATGCCATTCTGTAGACAACAGAGATTCCTAACTGACTTTAAATTAAGTCACTGCCACTGATAAATGGAAGAATGAGTATTTAACATATCTATTCTCCCAGCAGGTTTGCTTGAGTCCAAATGCTATCTGCATTCACCTGCTCCTATTCTGCCCCTTTTGGGGAGCTCATAGTGGCCATGAGACAAGGCGTGAGATCATGTTTGGATGCCATTGTTAGGAGAACAATGGTAAGAAGCCACCCTAGTTTCTCCCTGCCCTTCTCCACCTTCTTAACTGAGCTGGGCCTTTTTATTTCAATTACTGTGATTCACAGAGTAGAGATATGCATTCCTACAGGGAACTATAACATCATGCTCTCCTTAACAGGCAAATCCAGGTCATACCCAGTTCCAAGTTAATTACTCGTTCAAGTCACAAAATACTTAAGTAACTGCTGACTTTCTAATAAACAGCAGAGGTCATGGATTTTCTCACAAAAAATGAAATAGCTGTTGGATTTTCTTTCTCAGGGAATGAGGAGAGAAACTAAGGCGTATTGAGTACTTAATGGCTACCAGTTGCTCAGGTGCATCCTTTATACCCTTTGCTCATAAAACCCTATGTATTAGGTATTATTATTATATTCATTTTATAGATGGAAGAAATTGAGGCTCAGAGACTGAGTAATCTGACCAAGGTTCTGCATAGCATTGGGTGTTGTAGGTAGTACTGAAACCCAAGCCTTTTTGTTTCTGAAACACATGCTCATTTTACTGTACCACACTTCTCTTTCAGTGACCAGATATATCTATTTCTCTAATTTAGAAAGAAGATTGAATCCATCATCTACGGTCTTTTAAAGTCACAAATCACCATAAGTAGTGGATTAGCTGAGAGACTATTTAGTCTTTGGCTTTAGAGTAACCATAACTTTTAAACTCTTCTCCAAGTTGAAAGTATCCTTGGGTGATAGTTTCCAAATGATGAGGTTTTCATTATCTTTGGCAAAAGAGAGAGAAACAAAGACAAGATAGTCACTTTTTTCCCCCATAAAGCTAGAGTTACAAATGTAAAAGCCCTCTTATTCTTCTAAAATTACGATCTTTCTCTGCCAACTCCCTCTCTTCCTCTCTTTCTTTATGTGTTCTGATGTCTTTTTCTTTTTTAATAAAATAATGAAATTACTAGAAGGTAGTTTGCTTTTTAATATGCTTATGTGATGAAATAAAAAGTGGACAACTCCAATGAAAGAGTATGCCCAATGGATACAATCAAAATGTAAAACTTGATTCTATTCCCAATGTCTTGTTCAAATTAGATATGCCCTTCCCCTGACCCTGAATGAAATCTTGGGCAGGTCCTATAGTTTTTCCACTGACTTTTAATTAATAAGAGGTTCTCTGGTCACATTTACTCACAATAATTGTCTCTTTTTAGTGATTAGTATGTTCAGACTAGTTAATAATCAAAACTCCACACTTCATACTAAGTTAATGTTTTTCCTCCACAGCTCAGTCCTGCTCCAAGCTGGAAGCCTGCAGCAGGCTTTCTACCTATCCGCCAATTCCTCATGCCACACAGATATTGAGCTTTGCCTTCTGATTGCATCAGGACTGGGGATGAGAGAGAGTAAAACACAGGAATGATTTTAATAAATGGCAGAGCTGACATCTGACTTTGAGTTTTGCTGCACATGACAAATGTTTAAAGCTGATTTTTTTCTCTTAGGGGAGTTTTCATGTTATCCAGCCACATTTCTACCTCTTAAATTTTTTCTCAGTGGGCTATCACTATTCAAGACCAAAACAAAAACCTAATGAGTACCTACTATGTGTCATTCACTGTACCACATGCCAGGATATTTATCCAAACTCTAGACATCTCAAAAATACAATGCAAAGGGACATATTAGAAAAATAAATATTCAGACACATTAGAAAAATAAAAATCATACTAACTTTAATTTTTCAACTGTATTTGGTCATAAGATCTTACTTTACAAGATAATTGGTATTGTAAAAAAAGGGATAGGTTCATCAACAGTCTCATTTCCCAGATGTTATTTGATATATGTTCTAAATTGTGTAACCTCTAATATAGTGTGCCCTTTGAACTTGTAAACAGAAAATCTATTTTCACACAGTATGTATTCTTGAATGCAACTAATTCTTGAAATAAATGTGCCCATAAATTATAGTTTAAGACAGAGTAGGCAGGTATGCTAATAATGTCTTAAGTGAGTTGAATTTCAGGAGGCACTAAGGAATTTATAGAAAGAGAAATTGAATGGCTTGGCATTAATGCAGTTAGATAATCTCTTGAACTTTAAACTTCCACATCACAATATGAAGTTTGTTCTAAGATAAAATGTAGAATAAATTCTCTCCTAAGGACAGACCTGAATCTCCAATTTCCTAGAGGCTGACGCAACTAGAGATCATGGCATTCAATGGTACTTGGAAGGTAGAGCGGAATGAGAACTATGACAAGTTCATGGAAAAAATGGGTAAGAGCTTAATTCTTTAATGACTTGTTATTTTGTTTCTCACAGGCATTTCTCTTTCTAACTCCTTCCAAGCCTCAGGGTTTAGGGGATGGCTCCTGTTCTCGAGGTGAGGATCTAGAATATGTGTGTGATGGTTAAACGTGAGGAAAATCATATTCTCATTTCTTATGCTAGGAAGAATGCACTGTCTCACCAGCGGAAGAAAAGATTCTTTAATGCTGTCCTCTGAAACACAAAAACAATCAAGATACATTTCAGTCACACTTTAACTGCTGTTATGCCTTTATCATTGAAAGTTGACAGTTTTTGTTTGTTTAGAGAATAAAAAAAAAGTGTGTAATGATAACTTTCAAACTTAAAACACTGAATTCTAAGGGATGGAAAAACAAAGACCATATAATGTGATGTAAAAAAGTTACATCAAAATTCACGGCTCTGAAGAAATTAGTCTTAATTCTCTTTTCCTCTGACATATAAAACTATGGGATTAATCTCATGATTCTATGTAGTTTCTATGGGGGTTTTAATTTAACTAATTTTAATATTTCTACCAATACTCTGGCAGCCCATACACTGCCTAAGGTGGGCAAACAAATTTGTGACATTATTCCAAAAGAAAAATCTGCATCAACTATATCCTACAGTTCAGGGATTCTAAGTTTAAATTTATTGTATTTATACATTCTTAGAATAATGAATTTGAAACTGCAATATTTGCTTATTTTCTCATTTTTTTGACACTCAGCAATGCTACAAAAAGGGAGAATTATGAGGCCTAAAATTTAAAAGCCATAATAGAAGCAAAGGGGCATTAAAATAAAGAGGAATTAAAGTTGCATATAAATATATGAATATACTTTTTAATGCTTCACTTGACATTTCTGGAATTTGGTTTACTTAACACTGAAATAAAAATTTTGGTAATTTTATTAAAGAACTTAGTTCTAAGATTCTACAATTCTATGCTTCTTTTAATTTTTCTTAAATGTTGCAAAAAGAGTTTCAAGCAGTACTCTTCTTTTTTTTAAATTTGCTATCATTAATGTACAATTACATGAACAACATTATGGTTACTAGACTCCCCCCATTAGCAAGTCCCCACCACATAGCCCATTACAGTCACTGTCCATCAGTGTAGTAAGATGCTATAGAATCACTACTTGTCTTCTCTTGTGTTATACTGCCTTCCCCGTGTCCACCCACACATTATACGTGCTAATCGTAATGACCCTTTTTCTCCCTTACCCCTCCCTTCCCACCCATCCTCCCTAATCCCTTTCCCTTTAACTGTTAGTCCATTCTTGGGTTCTGTGAGTTTATTGCAGGTTTTCCTTTGTTCTTATACTCCACAGATGAGTGAAATCATCTGATACTTGTCTCTCCACCTGGCTTATTTCACTGAGCATAATACCCTCTAGCTCCATCCATGTTGTTGCAAATGTCTGGATTTGTTTTCTTCTTATGGCTGAATAATATTCCACTGCGTATATGTACCACCTCTTCTTTATCCATTCATCTACTGATGGACACTTAGGTTGCTTCTATTTCTTGGCTATTGTAAATAGTGCTGCAGTAAACATAGGGGTGCATATGTCTTTTTCAAACTGGGCTGCGGCATTCTTAGGGTAAATTCCTAGGAGTGGAATTCCTGGGTCAAATGGCATTTCAATTTTTAACTTTTTGAGGAACCTCCATACTGCTTTCCACAATGATTGAACTAGTTTACATTCCCACCAGCAGTGTAGGAGGGTTCACCTTTCTCCACATCCTCACCAACATTTGTTATTGTTTGTCTTTTGGATGTCAGCTCTTCTAACTGGTGTAAGGTGATATCTCATTGTGGTTTTAATTTGCATTTCCCTGATGATTAGGGATGTGGAGCATCTTTTCATATGCCTGTTGGCCATCTGAATTTCTTCTTTGGAGAAGTGTCTGTTCAGCTCCTCTGCCCATTTTTTAATTGGCTTATTTGCTTTTTGTTTGTTGAGGTGTGTGAGCTCTTTATATAATTTGGATGTCAACCCCTTATCAGATATGTTATTTATGAATATATTCTCCCTACTGTAGGATGTCTTTTTGTTCTACTGATGGTGTCCTTTGCTGTACAGAAGCTTTTTAGTTTGATATAGTCCCACTTGCTCATTTTTGCTTTTATTTTCTTGTCTGGGGAGATATATTCATGAAGAAGTTGCTCATGTTTATGTCCAAGAGATTTTTGCCTGTTTTTTTCTAAGAGTTTTATGGTTTCATGACTTACATTCAGGTCTTTGATTCATTTTGAGTTTACTTTTGTGTATGGGGTTGGACAGTAATTCAGTTTCATTCTCTTACATGTAGCTGTCCAGTTTTGCCAACACCAGCTGTTGAAGAGGCTGTCATTTCCCCATTGTATATCCATGGCTCCTGTATCGTATATTAATTGACCATATATGCTTGGATTTATATCTGGGCTCTCTAGTCTGTTCCTTTGGTCTATGGTTTTGTTCTTGTGCCAGTACCAAACTGTCTTGATTACTATGGCTTTGAAGTAGAGCTTGAAGTCAGAGATCGTAATTCCTCCGGCTTTATTCTTCCTTCTCAGGATTTCTTAGGCTACTGGGGTCTTTTGTGGTTCCATATGAATTTTTGAACTATTTGCTTTAGTTCATTGAAGAATGCTGTTGGTATTTTGATAGGGATTGCATTGAATCTGTAGATTGCTTGAGGCAGGATGGCCATTTTGACAATATTAATTCTTCCTATCCATGTGCACAGGATGTATTTCATTTATTGGTTTCTTCTTAATTTCTCTCATGAGTGCCTTGTAGTTTTCAGAGAATAAGTCTTTCACTTCCTTGGTTAGGTTTATTCCTAGGTATTTTATTCTTTTTGATGCAATTGTGAATGGAATTGTTTTCCTGATTTCTGTTTCTGCTAGTTCATCATTAGTGTATAGGAATGCAACAGATTTCTGTGTATTAATTTTGTATCCCACAACTTTGCTGAATTCAGACATTAGATCTAGTAGTTTTCGAGTGGGTTCTTTAGCATTTTTTATGTACAATATCATGTCATCTGCAAATAAGGAGGACAGTTTGACTTCTTCCTTGCCAATCTGCATGCCTTTTATTTCTTTTTATGGTCTGATTGCCGTGACTAGGACCTCCAGAGCTATGTTGAATAAATGTGGGGAGAGTGGCCATCCTTGTCTTGTTCCTGATCTTATAGGAAAAGCTTTCAGCTTCTCGGTGTTAAGTATAATGTTGGCTGTGGGTTTGTCATATATGGCCTTTATTATGTTGACGTAGTTGCCCTCTATACCCATTTTGTTGAGAGTTTTTATCATGAATGGATGTTGAATTTTGTTGAATGCTTTTTCAGCATCTATGGAGATGATCATGTGGTTTTTGTCCTTTTTGTTGATGTAGTGGATGATGTTGATGGATTTTTGAATGTTGTACCTTCCTTGCTCGCTGGCATGAATCCCACTTGATCATGATGGATGATCTTTTTGATGTATTTTTGAATTCGGTTTGCTAATATTTTGTTGAGTATTTTTGCATCTATGTTCATCAGGGTTATTGGTCTGTAATTTTCTTTTTTGTGGTGTCTTTATCTTCTACTTTTTGGAAAACTTTAAGGATGGGTGTTAGGTCCTCACTAAATGTTTGACAAAATTCAGCAATGAAACCATCTCGTCCAGGAGTTTTGTTTAAAGGTAGTTTTTTGATTACCAATTCACTGTCCTTGCTGGTAATTGGTCTATTCATATATTCTGTTTCTTCCTGGGTCAGCCTTGGAAGGTTATATTTTTCTGAAAAGTTGTCCATTTCTTGTAGGTTATCCAGTTTGTTACCACATAATTTTTCATAGTATTCTCTCATAATTCTTTGTATTTCTGTCCGTATTTATTTTTTCTTTCTCATTTCTGATTCTGTTTATGTGTGCAGACTCTCTTTTTTTCTTGATAAGTCTGGCTAGGGGTTTATCTATTTTGTTTATTTTCTCAAAGAACCAGCTCCTGCTTTCATTGATTCTTTCTATTGTTTTATTCTTCTCGATTTTATTTATTTCTGCTTTAATCTTTATTATGTCCCTCCTTCTACTGACATTGGGCCTCATTTGTTCTTCCTTTTCTATTTCATTTATTGTGAGTTTAGACTCTTCATTTGGGATTGTTCTTCTTTCCTGAGGTAGGCCTGTATTGCAATATATTTCCCTTTTAGCATGGCCTTCGCTGCATCCCACAGATTTTGTGGGGTTGAATTACTGTTGTCATTTGTCTCCATATATTACCTGATCTCTGTTTTTATTTGGTCATTGATCCATTGATTATTAGGAGCATGTTATTAAGCTTCCATGCATTTGTTGGCTTTTTCATTTTCTTTGTGTATTTATTTCTAGTTTCATACCTTTGTGATCTGAGAAGCTGGTTGGTACAATTTCAGTCTTTTTTAATTTACTAAAGTTCTTTTTATAGCCTAGTATATGATCAATTCTTGAAAATGTTCCATATGCACTTGAGAAGAATGTGTATCCTGTTGTTTTGGATGGAGTGTTCTGTAGATGTCTGTTAGGTCCATCTCTTCTAATACGTTGTTGAGTGCCTCTGTCTCTACTTATTTTCTGTCTGGTTGATCTGTCCTTTGGAGTGACTGGTGTGTTGAAGTCTCTGAAAATTAATACATTGCATTCTATTTCCCCCTTTAATTCTGTTAGTATTTGTCTCACATATGTAGGTGATCCTGTACTGGGTGCATAGATATTTATAATAGTTATATTCTCTTGGACTGACCCTTTTATCATTATGTAATGTCCTTTGTCTCTTGTGACTTTCCTTGTTTTGAAGTCTATTTTGTCTGATACAATACTGCAACTCCTGCTTTTTTCTCACTATTAGTTGCATGAAACAACTTTTTCCCTCCCTTCACTTTCAGTCTGTGTATGTTTTTGGGTTTGAATTCAGTCTCTTGTAGGCAGCATATACATGGGTCTTGTTTTTTTATCCATTCAGTAACTCTATGTCTTTTGATTGGTGCATTCAGACCATTTACATTTAGGGTGATTATCAATAAGTATGTACTTATTGCCATTGCAGACTTTAGATTTGTGGTTACTCAAGCAGTACTTTTGATTAGATTGAGCTTGAACTTTTCCACAGAAGCAATCTGAATGTCTTGTGCAAACACAATGCTATCAGGTTTTCCACTTGCCCTCAAATTAAAAATAAATAAATAAAAAGAACAGAACCTGGAAAAATAAACACTTTCTATAACATTTTGACTTTATTTTTTCTAACCTCTTTCCCTTTGCAGGTGTTAATGTGGTGAAAAGGAAGCTTGCAGCTCATGACAATTTGAAAATGACAATTACACAAGACGGAAATAAATTTACAGTCAAAGAATCAAGCAGTTTTCGAAGCATTGAAATTGTTTTTGAGCTTGGTGTCACTTTTTATTACAACCTAGCAGATGGAACTGAACTCAGTGTGAGAAATTTTTTATAAGTAATGCAGTCTTGATTTTTCTACCCAATACTAAGATAATCTCTGCTTTCTGTACTTGGGTGGTTTAATTAACGTTGGTCTCCTTCATTTACTGAAGCAGCCACTGTAATTTATCCATGTTATATATTGTACAAATTGGCAGAGCAATTAAATATAATGTTTATTTTCATACACATCTGTAAAGAATCTAGATTGAACAATTAATATTAGAAAAATATCCTTTGAATGACTGAGTATAGACCTATTCATAAAGGAACACTAAAACTCAGTGTTTTCAACTTTACATATCTGACAGCAACAAAAGCTTTTAGAGTTATCATTTTAACTATAATAGACATTCAATAAATGTATTGAAATAATAAATTGATGGATAAATTAGTGAAAGAGGGAGTGACCAAATGGAAGACTCTAATGCTACACTGTAGGTAACTGGGAATATACCTTTTAATGTTTAAGGTACAAAATATTAGAATCATGCTTTTTAACTGATTTTTTAAAAACCTTTTTGGCCTCCTAATTTTTCTAGTCAAATTATATGTTTACATTGGCAATTAAACCATTAAATTCGAATTATGGCCATTTTTAATTATTACAATAAATAGAAAATTAAAACAAAACAGTTGTTAGCCGTTTGATTAAACTAATCTGAACCACACTCATATAGCATACTCATTTTAACATGAAGAATTTAGAATAGAGAAGTTTTAAAATTCAGCATTTGGAAATTATTGAGTAAGACAAATATAATGATTACCAGCACACACTCTACAGTCCAACAGGTTAAATTCAGTCTTGGTTCTGTGACTTTAGATAAATTACTGCATCTCAGTTTTCTCATCTGTAAAATGGAGGCAATAGTATCTACTTCATAGGGTTATTGAGAAGATTGAAGGAATAGATCTTAGACCTCAGAACACTTCCTGACACATGTAAGAGTCTTAAAAATGCTATTTTTCATTATTTTTTATATATATAGGGGTTTTGGAGCATAGAGGGAAATAAACTTGTTGGAAAATTCAAACGGGTAGACAATGGAAATGAAGTGAATACTGTCCGAGAAATCATAAATGGTGAAATGGTCCAGGTGAGTCATACAAAGATTATAGCTATTTCCCAAAGACAAAGATAATTACATAACAGTAATTTCATTTTCGTGTTTGCTGAGTTGTATCTTCAGTAAATAGACTAATACTTTTCTTGTAATCTTACTGATTTTAAAAATTTAGTTTCTAATGTGACTATTTATTGAAGAGAACTTCTATACATGTCAAATATATCGATCTCTATTTTAACTGAAAATGTAACTACAAACCAAAGTGTGTTTTTAAGTGGGTGTATCCTGCATCTGTATAAAATGTTTCTATCAAGTCCAAGAAAGAAAATATTATAAACTCATTTCAAAGCTATGATAATACAAATATTTTTCTTTAATCTTAAATCTTAATGGTAAATTCTTCTGTTTGTTAACACCTTTCAGACTTATGTATATGAAGGAGTAGAAGCCAAGAGGTTCTTCAAAAAGGAATGAACATTGTTCTTGGAGTACAGCCCAGAACACTAATTTAATGGAGAATCTACACCAAAATTGATTTTATTCCCCCATCGAGCATAAAGCTACTGACTGATTAGTCCTTTTATAAACATTGCCAATGGCTTGTTTCTAGTCTTGCCAAAGTAAAAGAAGTAAAAGCTAATCAGGATTTAAATTGTTCTACTTTTTCTAAGATGTACAATTAATGGTACTCTAATAGAATTTGTGACATTTTAAAAAACAGAGGAATAAATATTGTTTCCACATTGCTTCATAAGTAGCCACACCTTAATTTTACAAGAAAGTATGTGATTTATGCATTGAAAGACCGTTTTTTTTTCTTTTCCACATTTGGTAAATTAAAAACAGGCTGCATGAAGACTTTAACCTTCTTGCACTGGTTGTGATACTTCAGCAGAAATATTACAGCCCAAAAGGGAGGGGCAGGATATGTTTAAGTGCTGGACAGGGAAAATGTCACAACCAAGAATCTTCCACCCAGCAGGGTTATCACTCAGAATTAAAGGAGAGATAAAGAGTTTCCCAGACAAGCATGAACTAAAGGAGTTCATCACTACTAAACTGGCCTAACAAGAAATGTTAAAGGGTCTTCTTTAAGCAGAAAAGGAAAGGCCATAACTAGAAATAAGAAACTGTATGAAAGAAAAATATCTCACTGGTAAAGGCGAATAATTAATAAAGACAGTGTATTAGCCGTTTTAAAAGCTAGTATGAATGTGAAAAGACAAAAACTGTAAAAACAACAATAACAAAAAAAGTAAAGGGGCACACAAAATGAAAAAATATAAAATATGATATTAAAAATAAAACGTGGTGGTGAGAATAAAAATGTAGTGCTTTTACTAGAGGGGGTGAAGATTTAATAATATGGGTAACTGCTGAAACATTGTGTTGTATATTTGAAAGCAGCATGAGATTGTATATTAATGATACTTTAATAAGAAAAAAACAATGAAAAGACTGAAAGTAAAACAATGGAAAAATACATGTTAAGCTTTCATTACCAAAAGAAATCTGGAGTAACTGTAGTAATAGGAAACAAAATTGCCTTTAAGTTAAAAAAAGTGTAGTGCTTCACTGCTGGTGGGAATGTAAACTAGTTTGACCATTATGGGAAGCAGTATGGAGGTTCCTCAAAAAACTCAAAATAGAAATACCATTTGACCCAGGAATTCCACTCCTAGGAATTTACCCTAAGAATGCTGCAGCCTAGTTTGAAAAAGACATATGCACCCCTATGTTTATCGTAGCACTATTTACAATAGCCAAGAAATGGAAGCAACCTAAGTGTCCATCAGTAGATGAATGGATAAAGAAGATGTGGTACATATACACAGTGGAATATTATTCAGCCATAAGAAGAAAACAAGTCCTACCATTTACAACAACATGGATGGAGCTAGAGTGTGTTATGCTCAGTGAAATGTGCCAGGCGGAGAGGGACAGGTACCAAATGATTTCACTCATCTGTGGAAGATAAGAACAAAGAAAAAACGGAAGGAACAAAACAGCAGCAGACTCACAGAACCCAAGAATGCACTAACAGTTACCAAAGGGAAAGGGACTGGGGAGGATGGGTGGGAAGGGAGGGATAAGGGGGGAAAAGGGGCATTATGATTAGCACACATAACATAGCCGGAGGGGGGGGGACACAGGAAAGGCAGTATTTACAGAGAAGACAAGTAGTGATTCTATAGCATCTTACTACACTGATGGACAGTGACTGTAATGGAGTATGTTGGGGGGACTTGATAATAGGGGGTCTGGTAACCATAATGTTGTTCAAGTAATTGTACATTGATACCAAAAAAAAAAATGTACTGCTTTTAAAATGCACCAGAACTTAAATGACTATCAGCTTAAAATAGATTATTATATATAGGTTGATATATACATGAACTTCCTGGTAACCACAAGCCAAAAACGTAAAATAGATACACAAAAAATAAAGAGAAAGAACCCAAACATAACACTAAAGAAAAACATCAAACCACAGGAAAGAGAACAACAAAAACAACCAAAAAAAAAACAATCAATAAAATGGCAGTAAGAACATGCATGTCAATAATTACTTTAAATGTATGTACTAACTGTTCCACCAGAAACACATAGGGTGACTGAATTGATTTAAAAAAAAACAAAACAAGACCCACCAATATACTGCCTACATGAGACTCACTTCAGATTTGAAGACATACAAGACTTAAAGTGAAGGGATGGAAAAACATAGTCCATGAAAATAAAAACAAAAAGAAAGCTGGATTAACAATACTTATATCAGACAATATAGACTTTAAAACAATGACTGTAACAAAAGACAAAAAGTGGCATTATATAATGATAAAGGGGTTAATCCAAGAAGGTACAACATTCATAAATATTTATTCACCCAGCATAGAATAACCTAAATATATAAAGAAAATGCTACCAGAAAAGGGAAAAATTGGCAGTAATACAATAATATAAGGGACTTTTAATTTCTACCTTATCTCAATAGATTATCTGGACAAAAAACTCAGTAAGAAAACATTGGTCTTCAATGACACATTAGACCAGAGGGACTTAACAGATATATACAGAACATTTCATCCAAAAACTTCAGAATACACATTCCCTTCAGTGCACATGGAACACTCTCTAGAACAGGTCATATGGTAGGCCATAACACAGACCCAATAAGTTCAAGGAGACTGAAATTATATCAAGCATCTTTTCTGACCACAGTGTTATATTAATTACAGAAGAAAAGTGGACAAAACACAAATACATGAAAACTAAACAACATGCTATTAAACCAAAGTGACCCAATGAATTCATTTATAATGAAGACATAAAAGAGCAAATAAAAAATACCTTGAGACAAATGAAAATGGAAACATAACTTTCCAAAATCAGTGAGATGTAGCAAAAGCAGTTCTAAGACAGAATTCATAGCACAGAGAGCTGTCTTCAGAAATAAGGAAAAAATCTCAAATAAATGATTGAAATTTACACCTAAAGGTACTATAAAACAAAGAACAAAGCCCAAAGCTACTAGAAAGAAGAAAATAATAAAGATCAGAGCTGAAATAAAAAAGACAAAAAAAAATAGAAAAGGTAAATGAAACTAAAATGCTGGTTCTTTGAAAAGATAAAATCAATAAGCCTCTATGCAGACTCATCAAGAAAAAAGAGAGAGGGACTCAAATAAATAGAAGAGAAGTTACAACTGACACCACAGAAAATATAAAATATCATGAGACTACAATGAACACTGGAAAGCCTAGAAGAAACAGATAAATTCCTAGAAACACACAATTGTCCAAGATTGAATCAGAAAGAAATAGGAAATCTATCCAATTACAAGTAATAAAATTGAGTCAGTAATTTTAAAATTCCAAGAAGAAAAATTCCAGGACCAGATGGCTTCACAGGTGAATTCTACCAGATATATAAAGAGGAGTTAGTATCTATTATTCAAAAAAATTGATGAGGGAGGACTTCTGGGAAGATGGCAGTGTGAGCAGGGCAGCAGAAATCTCAGAAAACCATACATACATACTTGTGAAAATACAACAGATACAACTATTCCTAAAAGAGAGACCAGAAGACACAGTACAACAGCCAGGCTACAGCTACATCTGCAAGAACTCAGTGCCTCATGAAGCGGGTAAGATACAAAGCCGCGACCTGGCGGGACCTGAGCACTACCCCACACCAGCTCACCAATGGGAGGAAAAGAATCACAGTGGGGAGGGAGTGGAAGCACAGGAGTGCTAAATAACCACCCTGGTGATCTGCACCGGGAGCACAGACACACATCACATGGTGTATTGGAGATTAGAGAAGAGAAGGGCAGGATCCGAGATGGGGACTGCAAGCGGATCCCCACAGCCGGCTCCCTTGGGACAAAAGAAAAGCGGGCGCTTTTTTAAAAGTCTTAAAGAGACAAGGACCCAACAGCGGAACCAAATCATCCCAGCGCACTCAGCCCAGCAGGCTGGGAATCTTGAGGAATTTTGGGCCCCCTAAACAGCTGCCAGGTAAAGCACCCCCACCAAAGCCCTTCACGGCAATAAGCAGCCTGCCATTCATTCTCCCCGGCCGGCACAGCAAATGGTCCAGCGGATCTGCCACAGGTGCGGAACAGTAGGAGAGCACCCCCACCCACAGTAACCACACAGAATCTCCTCCCAGCAGGTGCACAGCTAACCAGGAAGGGTTGCGGAAGCCAGAGCAAGGTCTGGAAGGCACCAAGAAGAGCAGAACGCACCTGGTGTGACTGCAAACCCTCGCAGTGCTCTAGGCTAGCCTGAGGGTGGCACTGCACATGGCAGCTCAGGGGATTATCCCAGAGACTGCCTCCCAGTGGGCGGGTAACCAGCACAGGCTCTGAAGAAGGGCAAGGAGAACAACAAGCAGGAAGGGACTTTGTTCTCCCAGCTGACACACGTGGCACCTGCCTGTGACCACTTCTATCTCCATGAAAAGACAGAAGAATATGGTCCAGACAAAGATCATCCAGACAACCCCAGAGAGAGGACATGGTGGGATAGATTTAAACAATCTTCCTGAAAAAGAATTAAGAATAAAAGTCATAACCATGCTGATGGACCTACAGAGAAATATGCAAGAGCTAAGGTAGGAAGTCAGGAGGGACATTACAGAAATGAAACAATTGATGGGCTTAAGGGCCAATTAGACAAGGTGCAAGAGACTGTCAATGGAATAGAAATCAGGGAACAGGAATACAGAGAAGCTGAGGCAGAGAGAGATAAAAGGATCCCAAAGAATGAAAGAATATTGAGACCTGCGTGACCAAACCAAATGGAACAATATTCGCATTATAGGAGTACCAGAGGAAGAAGAGAGAGAAAAAGGGATAGAAAGTGTTTTTGAAGAAATAATTGAGGAAAACTTCCCCAAGCTGGGAAAGGAATTAGTTTCTCAGACTATGGAAGCCCACAGAGTTCCCAACACAAGGGACCTAGGAGGACAGCACCTAGACATATAATAATTAAAATGGTAAATATAAAAGACAAGGACAGAGTATTAAAGGCAGCCAGAGAGATAAAATAGATCACCTACAAAGGAAAAACCATCAGACTATCATCAGACTTCTCAAAAGAAACTTTACAGGCCAGAAGAGAATGGCATGACATATTTAACGCAATGAAACAGAAAGGCATTGAACCAAGAATACTGTATCCAGCATGATTATCATTAAAATTTGAGGGAGGGATTAAACAATTCCCAGACAAGCGAAAGTTGACGGAATTTGCCTTCCACAAATCACCTCTGCAAGATATCTTAAAGGGACTTCCCTAGATGGAAGCACTCCTAAGGCTAAAAAGATGTCACCAGAAAAAATAAAATAATAGCAAATAAAGCAGACCATCCAAATACTAACTACAGGCAAAAAATAAAATCAACTATCCACAAAGTCAAAGGAAACACCAAAGAGTACAGAATAAAACACCTAACATATAACGAATGGAGAAGGAAGAATAAGAAGGGCGAGAAATAAAGAGTCATCAGACTGTGTTTATAATAGCTTAACAAGAGAGTTAAGTTAGACTGTTAGATAGTAAAGAAGCTACCCCTGAACCTTTGGTAACCACAAATCTAAAGTCAGCAATGGCAGTAAGTACATATCTATCGATAATCATACTAAATGTAAATGGACTGAATGCACCAATGAAAAGACACAGAGTAGTAGAATGGATAAAAAAGCAAGACCCATCTATATGCAGCTTACAGAAGACGCACCTCAAACCCAAAGATACACACAGACTAAAAGTGAAGGCATGGAAAAAGATATTTTATGCAAACAACAAGGAGAAAAAAGCAGGTGCTGCAGTACTTGTATCAGACAAAACAGATTTCAGAACAAAAAAGTAGCAAGAGATAAAGAAGGACATTACATAATGATAAAGGGGGCAGTGCAACAAGAGGATATAACCATTATAAATATATATGCACCCAACACAGGACCAGCGACATATGTGAAACAAATACTAACAGAATTAAAGGAGGAAATAGAAAGCAATGCATTCATTTTAGGAGACTTCATCACACCACTCATTCCAAAGGACAGATCAACAAGACAGAAAATAACTAAAGACACAGAGGCACTGAACAACACACTAGAACAGATGGACCTAACAGACATCTACAGAACTCTACACCCAAAACCATCAGGATACACATTCTTCTCAAGTGCACATGGAACATTTTCCAGAATAGACCACATACTAGACCACAAAAAGAACCTCAGTAAATTCAAAAATATTGAAATTCTACCAACCAACTTCTCAGATCACAAAGGTATAAAACTAGAAATAAATTGTACAAAGAAAATAAAAAGGCTCACAAATACATGGAGGCTTAACAACATGCTCCTAAATAATCAATGGATCAAAAACCAAATTAAAACAGAGATGAAGCAATATATGGGGAGAAATGACAACAACAACACAAAGCCCCAACTTCTGTGAGATGCAGTAAAGGCAGTTCTAAGAGGAAAGTATACTGCAATCTAGGTGTATTTAAAGAAGGAAGAACAATCCCAAATGAACTGTCTAAAGTCACAATTATTGAAATTGGAAAAAGAAGAACAAATGAGGCTCAAAGTCACCAGAAGGAGGGACATAATAAAGATCAGAGAAGAAACAAATAAAATTGAGAAGAATAAAACAATAAAAAAAATCAATGAAACCAAGAGCTGGTTCTTTGAAAAAATAAACGAAATAGATAAACGCCTAGCCAGACTTATTAAGAGAGAAAGAGAATCTACACACATAAAAAGAATCGGAAATGAGAAAGGAAAAATCACAATGGACCCCACAGAAGTACGGAGAATTATTAGAGAATACTATAAAAATCTATATGCTAACAAGTTGGAACACCTAGAAGAAATGGAAAACTTCTTAGAAAAATACAACCTTCCAAGACTGGCCAAGCAAGAAACAGAAAACCTAAACAGACCAATTACCAGCAACAAAATTGAACTGGTAATCAGAAAACTACCCAAGAACAAAACCCCCAGGCCAGATGGATTCACCCCTGAATTTTATCAGACATGTAGAGAAGAAATAATACCCATTCTCCTTAAAGTTTTCCAAAAAATAGAAGAGAAGGGAATACTTCCAAGCTCATTCTATGAAGCCAGCATCACTCTAATACCAAAACAAGGCAAAGACCCACCAAAAAAAAATTACAGACCAATATCCCTGATGAACATAGATACAAAAATACTCAACAATATATTAACAAACTTAATTCAAAAATACATCAAGAGGATCATACACCATGATCAAGTGGAATTCATCTCAGGGATGCAAGGATATTACAACATTCGAAAATCCATCAACATCATCCACCACATCAACAAAAAGAAGGACAAAAACCACACGATTTCCATAGATGCTAAAAAAGCATTTGACAAAATTCAGCATCCATTCATGATAAAAACTCTTAACAAAATGGGTATAGATGGCAAGTACGTCAACATAATAAAGGCAATATATGACAAACCCACAGCCAACATCATACTTAACAGCTAGAAGCTGAAAGCTTTTCATCTAAGATTGGGAAGAAGACAGGGATGCCCACTCTCCCCACTGTTATTCAACATAGTACTGGAGGTCGTAGCCATGGCAATCAGACAAAACAAATACAAGGCATCCAGATTGGTAAAAAAGATGTCAAACTGTCACTATTTGCAGATAATATGATATTGTACATAAAAAACCCTAAAGACTCCACTCCAAAACTACTAGAACTAACATCTGTATTCAGCAAAGTTGCGGGATACAATATTAATACACAGAAATCTTTTGCTTTCCTATACACTAACAATGAGCTAACAGAAAGAGAAATCAGGAAACAATTTCATTCACAATTGCATCAAAAACAATAAAATACCTAGGAATAAACCTAATGAAGGAAGTGAAAGACCCACACCCTGAAAACTACGTGGCACTCCTAAGAGAAATTGAAGAGGACACTAATAAACGGAAATGCATCCCATGCTCTTGGCTAGGAAGAATAAATATTGTCAAAATGGCTCTACTACCTAAAGCAATCTACAGATTCAATGCAATCCCTATCAAAATACCAACAGCATTCTTCAATGAACTGGAACAAATAATTCTAAAATTCATATGGAACCAGAAAAGACCCCGAATAGCCAAAGGAATCCTGAGAAGGGAGTATAAAACAGCGAGAATTACGCTCCCAGACTTCAAGCTCTACTACAAAGCTACTGTAATCAAGACAATTTGGTATTGGCAGAAAAACAGACCCACAGACCAGTGGAACAGAATAGAGAATCCAGACATTAACCCAAACATATATGGTCAATTAATATACAATAAAGGAGCCATGGATATACAATGGGGACATGACAGCCTCTTCAACAGCTGTTGTTGGCAAAACTGGGCAGCTACATGTAAGAGAATGAAACTGGATTACTGTCTAACCCCATACACAAAAGTAAACTCAAAATGGATCAAAGACCTGAATGTAAGTCATGAAACCATAAAACTCTCAGAAAAAAACGTAGGCAAAAATCTCTTGGACATGAACATGAGCAACTTCTTCATGAACATATCTCCCCAGGCAAGGGAAAGAAAAGGAAAAATGAACAAGTGGGAATATATCAAGCTGAAAAGCTTCTGTACAGCAAAGGACACCATCAGTAGAAGAAAAAGGCATCCTACAGTATGGGAGAATATATTCATAAATGACATATCCGATAAGGGGTTGACATTCAAAATATATAAAGAACTCAGCAACTCAATAAGCAGAAAGAAAATAATCCAATTAAAAAATGGGCAGAGGACATGAACAGACATTTCTGCAAAGAAAAAATTCATATGGCCAACAGGCACATGAAAAGATGCTCCACGTCGCTAATCATCAGAGAAATGCAAATTAAAACCACAATGAGATTTCACTTCACACCAGTAAGAATGGCCAACATCCAAAATGCAAACAACAACAAATGTTGGCAAGGATGTGGAGAAAGGGGAACCCTCCTACACTGCTGGTGAGAATGCAAATTAGTTCAACAATTGTGGAAAGCAGTCTGGAGGTTCCTCAAAAAATTTA
This sequence comes from Smutsia gigantea, assembly GCA_032199065.1. Taxonomy (NCBI): domain Eukaryota; kingdom Metazoa; phylum Chordata; class Mammalia; order Pholidota; family Manidae; genus Smutsia; species Smutsia gigantea. Next base: position 121,128 of record JAVSCE010012358.1, read on the forward strand.
AAATAGAAATACTATTTGACCCAGGAAAACCAGTCCTAGGAATTTACTGTAAGGATGCAGCAGCGCAGTTTGAAAAATACATATGCACCTCTACGTTTATCACAGCACTATTTATGATAGCGAAGAAATGGCAGCAACCTAAGTGTCCATCAGTAGATGAATAGATAAAGAGGATGTGGTGCATATACACAATGGAATATTATTCAGCCATAAGAAGAAAACAAATCCAGACTTTTGGAACAACATGGATGGAGCTAGAGGGTATTATGCTCAGTGAAATAAGCCAGGGAAAAAAGACAAGCATCAAATGATTTCACTCACATGTGGAGTATAAGAGCAAAGAAAAAACTGAAGGAACAAAACAGCAGCAGACTCACAGAACCCAAGAATGGACTAACAGTTACCAAAGGGAAAGGGACTAGGGAGGATGGGTTGGAAGGGAGGGACAAGGGGGCAAAAGTGGCATTACGATTATCAGACATAAAGTACGGGGGACACAGGGAGGGCTGTACAACTCATAGAAGCCAAGTAGTGATTCTATAGCATCTCACTATGCTGATGGACAGTGACTGTAATGGGGTATGTGGGGGGACTTGATGAATTGGGGATTTTAGTAACCATAATGTTGTACATGTAACTGTAGATTAATGATACCAAAATAAAAAAAAAATTGATGAGGAAGGAATGCTTCCAAACTTGCTTTATGAGGGCAGCATTACGTTGATACTAAAACCAAGGATACCAGAAAAAGAGGAAATTACAGGTCAATATCCCTGATGAACATGATGTAAAAATCCTCAACAAAATATCTGCAAGATGAAATTAACAATACAGTATAAGGATCATACACCACAATTAAGTGGGGTTTATTCCAAGGATGCAAGAATGGTTCAACATCTGTAAATCAAAGTAGTACACCACATTAACAAAAACATTAACACAGTAACAAATATACCACATTAACAAAATTTAAAACCATATGATAATCTCAACAAATGCAGAAAGAGCATGTAATGAAATGCACCATCCATTTATGATGAAAACTCTCAACAAAGTAGGTATAGAAAGAACACACCTCACATAATAAAGGGCATGTATGACAAACCCACATCTAACATCATAATAAATGGTAAAATGCTGAAAGTTTTTCCTTTAAGGTCAGGAACAAGAAGGATGCCTCCTCTCACCACTTTATTTAACACAGTGCTAAGTCCTAACCACAGCAATTAGGCAAGAAAAAGAAACAAAAGGCATCCAAATTTGAAAGGAAGAAATAAAACTGTCACTATTTGTAGATGACATGAGTATATACAGAAAACCCTAAAGAATCCACCAAAAAAACTATCAGAACTAATAAACAAATTCAGTAACACAGCAGGGTACAAAATTAACATACATAAATTCGTTGCATTTCTATATACTAATAGCAGCCTATCAGAAAGAGAAATAAAGAAAACAATACCATTTACAATTACAAAAAGAAAAAAATTGCTGGAAATAAGTTTAACCAAGGAAGTGAAAGACCTGTACTTTGAAAACTGTAAGACACTGATGAAAGAAACTGAAACTGTCAAAAATAAGTGGAAAGATATACTATGCTCATGGATTCAAATAATATTTTTACATGTCCATAATACCAAAGCAATCTACAGATTCAATGCAATACCCATTAAAATACCAATGGCATTTTCCACAGAACTAGAACAAATAATCCCCAAATCTGTATGAAACCATGAAAGACTCTGAAAAGCCAAAGGCATCTTGAGAAAGAAGAACAAAGCTGGAGGAAAAAGGCTCCCTGATTTCAAACTTACAACAAAGCTATAGTAATCAAAATGGCATGGTATTGGCATGAAAACAGACACACAGATCAATACCATAGAATAGAGAGGCCAGAAATAAGTCCACACATAGAGTCATTTAATCAATGACAAGGGAGGAAAGGGTATACAATGGGGAAAAGACAATGTCTTCAGTAAATGGTGCTGAGAAAACTGGACAGCTACATGCAAAAAAATGAAACAACTAACTACCATATATAAAAATAAATTCATTTGGATTAAACATTTAAGCATAAGAACTGAAACCATTAATTTCCTAAAAGAAAACATAGGCAGTAAGCTCTTTGATGTCAGTCTTAGCAATATTTTTTGGACTACTCTCCTCAGGCAAGGGCAACAAATGCTAAAATAAACAAATGGGATTATGTCAAACTAAAAAGCTTTTGCACAGTAAAGGAAATCTTCAACAAAATGAAAGGCAGCTTCCTAACTGGGAGAAAATATTTACAAATCATATATCCAATAAGGGGTAAATATCCAAAATATATAGATAAATTAAACAGATTAACACATTAAAAAACAGTCTGATTAAAAAATGGGCAGAGCACTTGAATTATTCCAAAGAAGACACAGAGATGGCCAACAGGCACACGAAAAATGCTCAGCATCACTACTTATTGGAGAAAAGCAAATCAAAACTACAATGAGCTATCACCTCATACCTGTCAGAATGGCTATTTTCAAAAAGACAAAAAATAACAAGTGTTGGTGAGGATGTGCAGAAAAGGGAACCCTATACAATGTTGGTAAAAATGTAAATTGGTACAGCCACTATGCAAAACAGTATGGAGGTTCATTGAAAAATTAAAAATAGAGCCACCATATGATCCAGCAATTCCACTTCTGGATATTTATCCCAAGAAAACAAAACACTAATTCAAAGAGATATATGCACTCCTATGTTTATTACAACATTGTTTCTGATAACTAAGATATGGAAGCAACCTAGATGTCCACTGACACAATCATTGATAAAGATGTGTTACACACACAATGGATTACTTAGCCATAAAAAAGAATGAATTTCACCATTTGTGACAACAAGGATGGACTAGAGGTCATTATGTTAGGTGAGGAAAGACAGACAGAGAAAGAGAAATACCATATGCTTTTATTTACATATGAAATATCAAAAAGAAAACAAATAAATGAAACAAACAGAAACAGACTCACAGATACAAGGAACAAACTGTTGGTTAGCAGAGAGGGGAGGGGTTGTGGGCCAGTGAAATAGATTAAAAAATGGAATTATGAGGTACTAGCTTCCAGTTATGAAATAAATAAGTGGTGGATATGTAATATACAGCATAGGGAATATAGTCAATAATATTGTGGTAACTTCGTATGGTGACAAGATGGTAACTAGACTTATTGTGGGAGTCATTTCATAACGTATGAAAATATTGATTCTCTGTGATATACCAACAGGAATAAACCAACAGGATATTATATATCAATTATACTTCAATAAAAAATCTTGCACTGGTATTTTCCTTAATAACATCTATTATTATAAGAATAATATATGCTCAACCAGGAAACTTAGAAATAAGAAAAGCAAATGCAAAATAAATATTTTCATAAACACACAATCCAGAGATAATCACCACTCTGATTTTAATAGATATCTTCCCAGTCCTCTTCTCTGGGTGTGAATATGTTTATTTCCCTAAGCTTATAACTTTGAATAATATGAGAGGAAATAAATTATGTGCTAAGTTAAAAAACTGTATTATATTTTCTAAACTGTTAGTGATTTCCAGACCTGTCTGAAAGTCAGGGTCACCTAAGAAACATAAAAAATTTTTTGCATTCTTAATTTCCACTGTTAACCTACTATATCAGAATTTTTGAAAACAGAACCAGGGATTTTAGAAAGTTCCTAAGTGATTCTCATGCAGGATCCTGGTCCACTAACCAGTCTCTGAGTACAACTGGGCTGTCAAATACCAAAAGTGCACCTTCACATGCCACCCCCCACTCCATTTTTTTTCATAAACACAGACACTGCCGATTTGCCGAAGCCCAAAGTTTTCTTTTACTGATATTCTCACAGATTGTATTACTTTTTGTACTTCAAACAATTATATTTTAAGAGGGTGTGTATTGCAGGTGGAGAGGGAGGTCAATTTTTTCAGCATTTTAACTCTACACACTTTTGTTTTGACTAAATTCTTTTTCATACTGATGAAGGTAACAACTAACATTTATACAGTTCTTATCAAGTACCAGGCACTGTTCTAAGCAGCATATATATATGGCAGATACATTACAATGTAGAAAGAAAAATGTTTGAGTACATGATGAAAATGAATTAGAGAATATGTCATCTTTTGTGGTAACAAGAACCTTAATCCACTCTTTTATAACTGCACTAAGAACATCATAAAGAAAATAGTAATTATTTAGATTTTGCTCATGCTTTTTTAAAGTAAAGGTTCAAAGTACTTTTACCTCTCTAATCTTAGGTGTCTACATATGTGGAATAGGAAAAGGGCAGGTATGACTCTCATTTGAAAGTGAAGAAACTAAAGCACAAAGAAGTTTATTAGCTTGTTTAATGCTGTACAGAGTCTATGATGAACATGAGAATTAAATGTAGGTCTCGACTTTCAGTCTAGTACATTATGACCTATGCTATTACTTAGCCTGCTATAAACAAAACTATCCTAAGAAAAAAAAATATCCCCTAATTCCTTAGTGGCACCTAAGAATAGCACTCCAAATGAGTCAGGTCAGACTGTAAAATAATGCCAATTAAGTGGTTAGGCACTTTTCTATTTCTGGCCTTATTGCAATTTTTTCACAATATATATCCTTACTAGTATTAAATTTCCACAATTTATTAGGATTGCAGAGCAGCCTATCATTTGCTAAGTGACTGCCATTTCTATCAGCCCTCTTCGGGAACTTGACCTTGACATAATGCCAACTTGACTGACCAGGAAAGAGTGCCTGACCCAGAAGTAGCCAATCAACTACCATCTGGCCAGTTTATGAACTCTGTGCAGAAGGAACAATACAACTAACTGAACCTAGAATAACCTCTCTTTTAGGGAGTTTGAATTTGAGAAATACAGTTAGTAGTTGGTAGGAAGGAGAAAAAGGTTTACAAAAAACAAAGAGGGCAGGCAGTAAATAAAAGGCATGAGCATGGGAAACAATGAGCAAGCTGAAACCATAGGGTAAGTGGCAGAACAGGGGGACAGTTAGAAGCAGCTCGAATAGTAAAACCTGAAATATGTATACGTGAAATACGATATCTGGGATTTGCTTCAAATTGCTTCCTCCCCGGGAGGAAGTGAGGATGGATAGAGGGGAAGCAAGAGTGGTCACAAGTTGGCAATTGCTGCAGCTGTTGAAAAGTGCCTAAAACATGCTGACAAATGACAGGCTCACTGGATGCCTAGCAGGAACTCGTGGGAATTCATCATACTTTTCTCCATACTTTTGCATGTATTTTCCATAACAAAAAGTTAAAAATATAATACTTAAATATACATATAACTCCAGAAGACGATCATCTCCCATCACTTTCATTGCTATCACCATGGTCTGAATGGGGACATGGAATTCATCATACTTTTCTCCATACTTTCACATGTATTTGAAATTTTCCATAACAAAAATGTTAAAAATATAATACTTAAATGTATATAAAACTTCAAAAGGTGACCATTTCCCATCACTTCCATTGCTATCACCTTGGTCTGAATCGCCATTATTTTCTCCCTGGATTACTCTAATAACCCCCTAAAATGCCTCCCACCTTCTGCCTTCCATTTCCTACCTGCTGTGTATTTCAACATGGCAGCCAGGAGGATACTTTAAAAATCTAAATCAGATCCGTTATCTCCTCTATACAAGACATGGCACTGTCTCCCATTTCATTCAGATAAAAAGCCAATGTTCTTACAATAGTGTATAAGACCCTGTGTGATCAGATCCTGTTAACTAGCAGACATGCATTCCTGTTTTCATGGACTAACTGGGGAAAGAATGTTCCAAGTGGAGGGAAGCACCCTGGAGCAAACATCCTAAGGCAGGGGCAGGCCTGGTAAATGTGAAGAACATGGATGGTCTCGCAAGGGTCCCCAGGGTCATCCAGAGCCGACCAAAAATTAGAACAATGTTCAGAAAATAGAGGCTGATTCAAGCCTTCCTAGATCTCAGGAATGATGTGGTTAAAAGAATGGGTTAAACTCTTGTCTTTACACTTAACAAAATTCAAGTTCTGAGCCTCAAATTTTCTCTCTTGAAAAATGGGGAAAATAATGATTTTCTGAGATTATTGTTAATTGACGTATTATATATAAAATATCTAGCATGGTTCCTAGCATATAGCTGGTGCTCAATAAATGTAAGTAACAGAAACCTGTGCCCTTCTTTCATAGAGAAACAAAGTGTGTCTTGAGTAGACAGGAAAATTATTTTCTCAAAAAATTCCTCACCAAGCCTGGGTGGCGGCATAAGCCCTGGCCTGGTAGATGGGCACTCTCAGTTCCAGTCCAGTTTGTGAGCTAGTGAGCTGGAGACTCTGAGGGAGTCACTTCGTCTCTTCGGAGTTTAGTTCGTCTTTGAAATGAGGCATTGGACTAGATGTTCCTCGTTCCCTTCCAGAGCTAAGATTCCAGTTGTCTGAATAACACTCAGTGATTCTTCTTAGAAGTAGCCCTTTGGTGTGTGTCACAGGGAGGCACTGCAATGAGGGTGGGGAGAGGGAAGTCTCTGTGAAACTCTTGGCATGGGTGTGTGACTTGAGCAGGCTCAGAAGGGCCTGCCCTTGGTTTCATGCTCTGCTGTTACTGTCTTAAAATTCTCAATACATTTTGAACAAGGAGCCCCACATTTTCATTTTACACTGGGCCCCAGAAATTATATAGCTGGTCCTATTCTGTGAGCTGACTACATAGTACAAAAGATATTTTCCTGTGAGCAAAGAGGCACTGGCAGCATGGTATCGCTGGACATCTGAAGAGAGGTCAGTGGGGCAGGTAAGATTGCTGTCTGGGGGTAGAATGGAAGAGGGAGGTCGGTTTTGTGGACGTGGCGAGGCAAGGAAGGTGGTGGGTAGACGTTTCAGTTTCTGCTACTTCAACTATGTAGTATTACCCTGCCATCTATTGGTCAATGACGTGAACTCTTTCAAAGACTTCCTCTGCATGATCTTCGCATTTCATTGTCTAAATAAGTGGGTGTTCCAGAAAGGCTTGACACACCCATATTCTGCAGTTTGAAATGATAATTATGAAATGCTTCCACAGTTCCATATTTCAAACTAAATCAAAACAAATACTCCTTTTCTGTCCTCTTGAATAATCCCGCAAAGGTTTCATTTATTCAACAAAAAATAATTTAAAAAAATTTACTATGTGCTAGGCATCAAGTATTCAACGATGAACACCATTGGTAGAGATACTTAAGTCATTAAGAACTTCATCAAATAGATTCAAATTCTTAGGCTCATCTTCAGTCTGAATCAGAACACCTAGAATGACATCATCATCTTCAAAATGGGATGTGCATCCAGCGGGAGGGTTACCCTTAATTCAGTGTGTGCTAACATGCAGGCCCCATAACCCACCTTCAGGCTATTGGCTGGACAGAGAACAGACATTTATGGAGAATCGACTAGAAAAGAATAGGTAAGGAAGTGGTAGAAGATGAAGAAAGTTAGGGGGCATGAAGCAAATCAATAGTCATGGTAAGGAAGAGTGTTCTATCAGGCTTTTCTCACCATACCCACCCCCATGAGAATTCCATCAGAATGAAGGGTTACAAGAAGTCCTTCCTTCTATGCTATCTAGATTGCCAGGAAGAAAAGAGGGAGCTTAAAGACAGGCCCAGTAATCAGCAGGCAGGCATGTGAGGGGAGAGGAGTGTAGGAATCTGGAGGGTGAGGAAGCTCCCCCCATCTCAGCCCGTCGCAGGCCACATCTCTCAGATTACAGATGGCATGACTCATTCTATTTAGACAACTCTGATACACTCACTACACTTACTGGAGAAAATACCTGGGAGCCAAAGAACAGTACTGTTCCTCACTCAAAAACAAAGTCCTTTAAAAAGCTTTACAAAGCATAAAGGAGTACATGCTTAATGCCATTTCTTGCTTTTTAGATAATTTTTAAAACAAAATAACAAGGGTATCAAAGGACATAAATGTGACACAGAACTTCTTCTCAATATATCCTGACAACAAGAGAACCTGAGTGAGGAAGGAGCTTATTTCACACACCCAGTCCCCACTGAGTGTTCATCCTGTGTTCCATAGCAGTGTGCTCACCAACATCATACTGTCATTCTCTATTCAATTTGCTTACCTGTCTCCTCTAGTCTGTGAGCTCTAGGAGGGCAAGCATAGAGTCATATTTCTATACCCCACCCCCCATTCTATCCTTCTACAACATAGTAAACATTAATAATTGTAGCTGAATAAGTAAGTGGGGCATGCTGGGCAGCCTCAGCCCCAGACTTCTCCAGGCATTCTGAGAGCTTATACACAGAAGCTCTAACTGAGACAATCAGCCTAAGATCTTCCTTATACACAGATGGAACCAGATCACCCCTATTCTGGCCATATCTGATTAGGCCAATTGATCTGAGAGCAGTCAATCTATCAACATGAGAGCAGCCCATACATGAGAACTCTGCCCGAGACAAATAACTCTAATTAATTAAACCTAAATTAGGTTATCTTGGGAATTTGGCTTCAAGTCATCAGCTAGTAATGATGGCACAGAAGGAAAGGCAGACAACAGAGGTCATGAGGCAAAAGGGGTGAGGGTGAATTCTAGTAAAAAAAAAACAACAACAACAAAGAAAAGCTGGAGAGAATGAAAGAGGGTGAGAGAATAAGCTCTTGGGGAAACAATGGGTCCTTGCTATTGGGGGGCAAAGATGTGACTTGTTCAGGGCAGCTTCCTTGGATTCTCTGTGGCCAGGAGTACGTATTTCTTTAACCAAATATGAATTAAGCACCTACCATGTGACAAGTATGACGGGTTTCAGTGATGAACAAGGCAAATCTAATTTGTTCCCATGAAGCCTTGAATCTAGTTTAGAGAATTAAAATCTAGAGGTAGAAGATTGACATTGAACAAGTAAAAACAACTTTGATAAGCATTACAAAGAAGTGGCATAGGCTCTCAAAGAAAACAAATAGTATCTTGAATTATGTGTTTCATTGGCCTATTTTTCCTAAGCTTCCTGCTCATATGGCCTTTCTTGAATTCTAAGAGGCCTAACTTACACTTGAGACTCTTTTCATTTTTATTTTCATCTGTAGCCATACAGATGAAAAAGCTAGTTTCCAGGGCCCACAAAAATTTCAAAATACAAATTGGCCCCAAAGTACAAGAGGAAACTGTAAAATCTAAATAAATAAATGTTTTATCCACAAAACACCGCAGTAATTTGATGCAATTCTTATTGTGACTAAAAGTGAACACTTACATGGTATTTATAGCATGCCAGACCTTGTTCAAAGTGTTTCAGAAAAAATCAATTCATATTAATCCTCACAACAACTCCATACAGTAAGAACTGGTATTCCTATCCTCATTTTACAGAGAAGCAAACTGAGGCAAAGAGAGGTTATGTACTTGCCCAACGTCAATAACCAGTAAACCTGGGTTTGAATCCAAGCAGTCTGGTTCTAGAGACTTTATGCTCTGGAATCTAGTTTTAGTTTTATTTAATGTGGTTATGTAAATAAATTTTCTTTCAAAATACCATTTAGCAAATATTTATTGAGCATTATATGAGAGGGCTGATCTAAGTGTTAGAGAAACAACAGTGAACAAGACACAAAATACTCCTACTCTCATGACATACAAGAGAAAGAAGTTAAATATATAGTGCATTACCTGGTGTAGATGCTGTGGAGAAAATAAGGCCGAGAAGAGCACAGAGTGCCAGGGGTGAGATCATGGGTACAATTTTAGATAGGGTGGTCAGGGAAGTAACCTGAGCAGGTGATGTTTGAGCAATAACCTGAAGGAAGTGAGGCAATATGCCATTTTAAGTATGTTTTACATGATATTGGGAAGAGTAAGAACCCTCCCTGGGTTTAGATCCTTGGACCCAGGAGAATCCTAAAATAGCCCTGGAGTTATATTTAATGAGTTTCTGGGGTTTTCAATATAAAAGCCTAACTAGCACATTCTATGAGGGCTTGAAGTTGCTAGCTTAGGAAGAACAGTTAATGCAACTGAATGTGCGTTACTAACAAGCAACAGACTCTTCATTTATTTTGAACTGGAATTTGTGTAGGATTACTTTGAGTTGGCATTGTTGAAAACTTGATGAATTTCATTCTTTCCAGCATCTAGGTAGGGTAAATACACTACCTATTTCAGTGTGCCTGGGCTACCAACCGATATAGCAGTCTGCAGTTGCTGGGTGCAGTATTCCATAGGTGTCTGTTAGGTCCAATTGTTTTGTAGTGCTACTTAAGACCTTTTTTTTGTTACTGATCTTCTAAATGTTTTATCCATTATCAAAAGTGGGGTATTGAAGTTTCTAATTACTATTGTAGAACCATCTATTTCTTTCTTTTATTCTTATCCATACATAACTCCACAGGGAAAATGTGTTCCCAGCCCAGGGCAAATAAACCTTTGAAGCCGAAATCAGTCAAAGGGAAAAATAAAGTGGGAGAAACCCATTTATTGCTTACAAGAATTAGTCTACTCCAATTCACCCGTGTCTCTTGCAACCTGGCTGCAAAGGCCCCACCAAACCTCTCCAGTCCAGGTGTGTGCTCACTTTCCACCTCCCTTGTAATCACCTGTCAATACGGAGATGGACCACTTCTCTCCACCCCTTGGGAACACCTATTGATTTGGAGATCACTAGGGCCAGGTGATAGATTCTGGGAATATGGCAATTTTACCCACACCATGTCTTCTTCCTGTATTTTGATTCAGCATTTGCTTGGTTGCTGGAACCTTTGTCCAGAGTCTGACAAATTTGCTTCAAATAGTTTCTGCTTCTTCTTCAGTGCTTCTGAGGGAAGGAGGCTTAGAGTTGCTACTCTGTTATTTTGAACATGGTTATTCCAAGGCAACTTTTTTGTTACAGCTCTCACCAGAGTATAAAAAAATTGTAAATCTATTTTCTAATGGGGCATATTTATAGATATGAATACAAAAGCTGAACTTCTCCATTAGGGCTAGAAGCCTCATTCCTTGCATCTATTTCCACCATTTCATGTTGGCCCCTGAGTGATCCCTGAGGAATCACAGAAATCCATAAGATACAGTTTGAAAAGCATTGTTAATTAGAACCCCCCAGTACTCATTATAACCTCCGGATAGTTATGTGCCTAGTGCCCATGATGTGATGTTAGAAATGGATAGTAATTTTGGCCTAGACTATTTCTGGATTATTTTCTAACTTACTATTTTCAAAAAAACTTCCCAACTTGTACTTAATGCATTTTGTTCAGAAAATTTTGAAAGTGTGAAAAGTCACAAAGAATAAAATCATCTGTGATCCCATCTTCCAGAGATAACTGCTATTAACATGTTGGCATTTCTCACACTTCTAATTCTGGCTAACATTTTATATAGCAGTTATCACCTTGGCATACACTTACTCAACACTGTTATTCTAGTTAATACCTATGCAAATATTGCCATATCTACTCTTGGAAGCCTATTACATCATTTTATGAGGGAAGACATTTCATATGTTGACTAGCCTTTTGATTTCCACTGTCAGTGACTGTCCCTCCAATGCCTTTCAATAAAACAAAAACAGATTGATTGCTCAGCTGATTAGCGTAATGAGCCTTCAAGGTTATGGGTTTCAACGGCTTTGTCATCTATGCCTACCAACTAAGTGCTGCCCAATTAAAGCTGTTTTAAACTTTAAAAAACAGCAAAAAGTCTTATTTATTTTGAAATAAAATATTTTATGAAGCCCTAAAATATAAACTAAACTGAGCTCTTATGATTGAAGTCTGATGTGTGAATAGGTAGAGGGAAGAGGGTAGGTAGTTTGTTCATAGCCAATCCGGCCAACCCAACACCCAAACCATGATGTAGAACCTCAGGGCTCTGGGACAGTGTCTGAACATCCCATTGCTCTATTAGATGTGGACTAGTGCATCTATGTATCCTTTGGCTCCTCAGAATGTACCTGATACATCAGGCGTTCAAAGAGTATTTATTGAAATGAAAGACCAGAAATCCAACAGGGGGGAATGCATTAATGCATATACATTATTAGTAAATGAAAAAGCCTTGGAAAGTATCCACACTGAGAGTGGTAGATCACTAAAATAGATCTTAGTGGTATCGTTATACTACTATATTACCAAAAAGGTAAGTCAACAAATATTTTTTGACCAGGATGGTATTAGGGGTTGCAGGATACAACAAAATATAACTAAATAAATATTTAATTTCTTCCATGTTCAAGGTACTGTTTGAGGGCTGAAGAGGCTGCAAAGGTGGTAAAAACATAGTCCCCCTCCTAAAGGATATTTAATACCCTAACAGTAGAGACAATTTACATAAAATTGTACTACAAACCAATGTGCCAGACAGTATGTCAAGAAAATTTTAATTTTTTGAATGGAAGGTAGAGAAATTATGAAAAGTGATCAGTCTAATAGGTAGCTCATCCGTAGGTGGCTGTTGTAGAATGTAGAAGGCAGGCAACAAACTATGGGAAAAAAAACTTCACTACCTTGATCTTGAGAAGATAACCCTCTCCCTAAGAAGAAAGCATGACGTGTGAAGTGTTGGAGATGAGCTAAATGTAAAGTTTTTGCAATTGGTATGTTAGAAATACTGAGAATGGAGAGATCAGTGTGAACTGCAGTGAGGGAAACTTCGCTAAGTTGGCACTTGAATTGCAAAAGACTGAGTAGGATTAGGATAGGTGGGGAAGCTTTATAGTTTAATGAGAACAACATGCACCAAAGCCCACAGGCCAAGAGGACAATAGTTTCCATGAGGAAGGTGAAAGAAAGCAATCTGGCTGGAGCAAATGGTGTTACTGGGCACGAGGTTGGCTGAATAGGGTGGACACAGATTAATAGTGGGATATATGGAAGGGTGCAGCTGAAGGCCAAGGTGAAGATAAAAGAAATGCTGCAATAAACAATAATTAGTTACAATGACTGTAATACTCTCAAAGGAAGTATCACAGGTAAGAATAGCAGTAATTATGGAAGAGAAAAAAAAAGGATAAAATTTCCCAGAAGATGGACAAATAACTTTCAGTACCAATCAACAGGGGTATTGTTGGGACACTCATTCAATCTGGAAAGGAGGAAAAAATGGAGTGAAGATGAAAAAAGGATGACTTACGACAAACACATGTTTACAGATGAAAATTACAATAGCAAAGTTTTTTGCTGTTGGAGAGGTTACTCTATTAGTTCAATTCCCAGGACAGTCATGAGAATGCTTTATCATACGGACATATTAAAGAAATTTATGCATACTACAGCTGCCTGAAGAAATCTGCATTATCAGCTTAGATTATACCCAAATTGATCACCTCCCTCTTGAGAACTTACTACACTTGAACTTCAGAAGACTTGTAATGTCTTCTTAAAAATACTTACCTAATACAATCAATTTTGTGGACTAAGAAAAAAAAAATACTTACCCATCTGGGAAGATGGGTGGGAAGGGAAGGATAAGGGGGAAAAAGGGCTATTACAATTAGCACACATAATGTAGCAGGGGGCTGGGGGTGGGGTGGGAGGATACGGGGAAGGCAGTAGAACACAGAGAAGACAAGTAGTGATTCTATAACATCCTACTACGCTGATGGACAGTGACTGCAATGGGGCATGTGGTGGGGACTTGATAATGGGGGAGACTAGTAACCACAATGTTGCTCATGTAATTGCATATTAATAATAGCAAAATAAAAAAGAATAAAGCCAAAAAAAATACTTACCATCTTTGGCCTGATTGTTATGGCATTCTCATACACTATCTTCTCCACCCCAGCCCCAATCAGATTAATTGTGTAGGCAGCATTATGAATGTGTTGGATCATGGTTGCAGTATAATAATTCAATCTTTAGTTCCTAGTGCATATTCTTCACTTGAACACATGAGGTAGAAAGGTTTAAGGGGTTAGGAAAAATGTTGAGCTCCTGCAATATCAACAATGTACCTGGATTTCAGTAAAGTGTTTTCTTTGAAGTTAAACTGCTTTTAATTTAGGGGACAGCAAATTCCACAATATACTGCACATTCATTTCTGTCTGTCATGCAGAGTAACCAAGAATCAATGGGATTTTACAGGGGCAAAGAAAGTCTGATGAGGATCTTTCAATTGAATTTATTCTAAATTACTCCTCCCTTTTTGCATTAATACTCTCCCAAATGTGACAGACCTTTCTGACTCAAAATATCAGACTGTCGTACCAACATCCTCTCACAGATGAGCATGAGACTCTTTGCCAAAGTTTAAAACAATTTCAGAATGTTTTCGGTTTATGTCAGGCTTCTTCTATTCTAAAAATTTCAGTAATTTTTATCACTCCTCTTTCAATAATTAGAAGTCATTGCTCCAATCTTGCCATTCAGAAGAATGTTTCCATCTCTGAGATGGGCAATAGTTTACTTGCCACCTCTAGTTTTTGTAAGGCTTCAATGTCACTTAAGATCAGGTTCTTTTCCAGTCTACTATGTCAGTTGAATTTTTAGACCCCACTGGACACCCAAAGAGGGTAGAGGAGATTTTTTTCTTACCTACAGTTCTGGTGACATGGATGGAATGCCACTGGTTGTTCATTGCTCATTCCAGGGCTGCAGCAGCTGAGAGATTCTGGGACCTCTGACATAGTGGGCACAAGGTAAGAATTCTTACCAGTCTCCCAGACCTCTGCTGCAGCTTCCAATCAAAGCGAGAGTGGTAAGAGTCTCACCTTGTCTTCCCATTTGTAAATTTAAGGTTAGCAGGGAAAATCCTTTATGTGAACTAGCTCTTCAGGTATAGTGACTCTGGGTGTTTTCTGTTATGAGTAGTTTTCTATTTCTAATGGCTGTAAAGAAAGGAAAGCTTATAAAACAACCTCCCCAGATGCCAGCTCCCTCAGAGGGTTCATTTTTTCCCCTTCTGTGGGACAATACCCCATAACCTGACAGAATTAACTGATCTCAGTCACACCCCAGAGCTCAGCATTAAACTTACAGTAGAGGATCAGGTATGGGACATCTTAATTGACACTGGTGTGATTTTACCATCCCTTCAGAGGATTTATCTCTACCTTTCACCTCTGATTCTAGTCAAGGTGTCAATCCATTCATTGTCCGTATCTCAGGCCACCCCAATATCCTTAGGCCTTCTTAACAACCATCATGCCTTTCTAGTTTCTAACTCCTTACCAGCAGATGTTTCAGGTAGAGATTTGTCACGTAAATGTAATGCCACCATACAACGCGATGAGAAAAGGCATTTTATTTTCCTACCCCCAGACCAAACTTCAAATCTTGTACTTTCCCTAATGGAAACCCATCTCAATTTTAAATCCTCTGAAGAGGATGCAGTCTTAAAGACTTCCCAACTAGTCCCTAGGCCTCACATGCAAATGAGGATGGATTGCTACTGCGATCCAGCATTGTGAACATAACCTGGAAAAGGAATAAACCTTCCCCCTTGGTAGCCCAGTACCCTCCTCAAGAGGTGCAGAGCAAGGGATTGAAACTACTCTCTTTATAGCAGGGTATTCTTATTTTCTCTTCCTTACCCTGTAACACCATAATCTTACCAGTAAAGAAAAAAGGGAAATTTGATTCAGACAGGAATTTAATCTTACCAATTTGTACAAGCCATAAATTCCTTTATAATTCCTCATGACCCTAAAGTCCCATAGCCTGGTTGACAGTAATTGATCTCTGTTCAGCTTTCTTCTCTTTCATTGTACCATGACTCACAATCCCTCTTTGCATTTATATTTACAGGGAGACCATTAAGGGGGAATCCCATTCCTCACGGATATTGTGAGTCTCCCTTGGTATCTTCCGAAGTCTTTAAAGCCAACTTAGATTCCAAGGCTCCACTCTTGTTCAGCATGTTGATGATCTTTTACTTTGTAACCAAACTAAGCAGGGTGCCCTTACAGATCCCCTCATTTTCCTAAAGACACTAGCTGAAAGAGGCCGTAAGATCTCTTGATGTAAACTTCAATGGGTGCAAACAACTGTTACCTACTTAGGACAAGAGGTATCTCAGGGCATTCAAAAACTAACCCCAAAATGCCTTGAGTCAATTTTGTTTACCCCTCTTCCAAATAGGAAAAAAAAAACAGTTACATAAGTTTCAAGAGGCAGCTGGCTATTGCTGCCAACAGTTTCCTTTGCTGCTCTTGCTAAACCTTTATATGCCTCCTCCCACATACTTCTTCAGAGACCATTTCCAGGCCCTCAGAGGCATTAGCCAACTTTGAAGCTTTACAATTAGTATTACCCACACTCACAACTCTTGGCTTAACTGACTTTGACAAACCTTTTCACCTACATTGTCATGACAATACTGGAATTGCTACAGGAATTCTAGGACAGCCTTTTGCCTCTCCAATATGTACTGTAGCACATTTCTCATGTAAACTGGACCCTATAACAGCAGGAATGCCCTCAGGCCTGCATGCCTAGTAGCAGCTGTCTGCTAATTGACCAAGCCAGTACTCTTATGTCAGGCTCCCTATGCACCTTTATGCTCCGCAAGTCCACTCTCTTACAAGTTCATAAGACGTAACACCTCTCTGCACAGTGGCAAATCACCTAAGAACAGGCCCTATTAACCAACTCCTCTATCATCTTACATGTTTTAACACTTTAAATCTGACTACTCTGTTTTCCCTCCTTGATAATGGACAGCCTCACTCCGTTCCACCTAATTGCTTTGCAACTACAGAAACTGTCTTAAAGCCAAGAGAGGATCTCTTAGATACTCCCTTAAGACAACCCAGACTTACTACTATTTTGTGATAGCTGCTACAGATGAAATTTCTAGGGAAACTTAATAACTGGTTATGCCATACTTTCCACACAGGGAAGACCTGAAGTGTACTCTCTGCCCACTATAGAGTTGGTCAGCCCAAGCTGCTGAACTTTTAGCTGGTACTAGAGCTTGAATACTGGCAAAGGGAAAAATGCCACTATTTACATTAACTCCAGATATGTTTTTGGAATCTGTCTGACCATAGGCACAATCTGGAACTCCTGTGGATTCTTAACCTCTGCTGGTCCTCCTCAAGGTGCAGCCCATATTAAGGAAACATCTTTAGGGAATGAGAGGGCTGGCAAGCATGCGAACTATGCTGCCCAAAAGAGAACCCCTTTCATTTCTCCACCTTATTTATAAACCTGCCTTTATCCCTGATATTATGAACTATTCAGGAAAATGCCTCAAAATCTAAAAAAGACAAATGGATACCAAAGGGTGCCAAACAATTATCAGACCGATTGGTTATACACTGGGTCAAACAGACTTCCTATGCCCCCTTTCTTCTGATCTTTTGGCTTGCACTTATCTCCTAGCAGATGGGACATATGTGCAGATGGGGGGTAGTTAAGGAACTAGAAGAAAATTGATTCTTCCCTAACATTCAAAAAATTTCTGACCAAATTATTTCCCAGTGTACTACTTGTAATTCTCACCAAACTTCTGGAGGAAATCAACATACCTCAGCAAGTCCTCGAAGGCCCAAATTACCCCTTGCAACAATCCAACCTTGTAGTGTGACTCCACAGGTAATATCCTCAAGCCTTTCATGAAAAGTCATAAATGGTCGTCACGCTGACTCTTCTGGTAGGGATACTTGCCAAGCCACCAGCCACCCTTGTGTCATCTTCTCTGACAGGACACCCTTGTGTAACCCATTCCAAAGGATGGGAGGCAGATTTAACAGGATATGGGGAAATGTGGTAGTTTGCTATTTTTTGTTCATTCATTCTCATTCTAATCTATATTCTCCTCTCCCTTTGCAGAGCCCTTGCCGTTCAGCCACTAACCCAATTCTCTCCACAGACATCAACTGAGCTTGTAGGTAAATGTCAGATAGGGAAATGAAGAAGTGCAGAGCCTCTCACCCCAAAACATGCCACTTTGGCATATTGATTATTTTGAGTTAAAGGCACTTGAGAAACAGCAGATGTAAGAAGTGCACCCTGACTTTTCTTTCTCTTCCTGAAATTAGGAGATACCTCCTACCGAAAGGTGCCTTCCCTGTACCTGGAAGAAGACCAGGGAATGGAAGCCAAACAATCTACACAAACAAACCTTCATTAACTAACCCTTTACCTAGCATTTTCACAATTTACTCCCCTAGTCCAAACCCCCTTGCTTTGTTTCTTTGTCTAAAAGGTATAAAAACTTTCTGCGCTGGGCACTTCTTCAGGTCTTCATTCTCCTGTGAAGGTTCTCATGTACATGTAAACAATTTTTAACAAAACATACGTTTTTCTCTTGTAATTCTGTGTATGTCACTTTAATTTCCAGGCCATGCTACAGACCCAAAAAACGTAGAGAATTTTTCCTCCCCTATAAATACAATCACTTTCTGCTAGCATTCTCTTCTCACTGGGGAACACACTCCCAACCCCTTGAATTATTCTTAAATACACTCCCATGAGGTGTATGCAAAATACTGTTTTGTTCTCTGAGCCCCTTAACAGCTCATGCTCAGAATTATGATGGTCACCTCATCTTAGCTGTTTCAAGGATTAAGCATGCTAGGGGCAGTACAAAACCCAGGTGAGGGGGGGGGGCCCTCCTCAAACCTTGGCATAAGGATCCACAAGGAATACTCGGTTATAGAGGCGACCTTGCGCAGTTCCAAGGTGGAACCCAACACCTGACAAGAATGGGGCGTATTGATGAATTCTGGTTCAGCCAGACCGTCTTTCTCCCAGCGAAACCTGGCCGACACCCCAGGGCGGAGTGGGCGGGCCCGCTTACCCCGCTTCTGGGTGGGAGCCGCGCCGCCTGTTGGGCGTCACGTACACGGCGAACCGCGGCGCCTGAACATCGGGAGGGGCGGTCGCAGGACTGTTTCCGGGGGCGGGCAGCGGCGCATGCGTGGGCGGTCGGGCTCTCTAGTTTCTGGGGGTGAAAGCGGAAGTTGGGGAACTGAGAGTCTTTCAGCTGCGGGGTTGCAGCGCGGTGTCCGGTGAGAAATGGAGGTGAGCACGGCGGCAGAAGATGGTCACGATGGCCCCCGGCAGCGGCGAGGCTCGAGCGAAGCTGGGACGCTGCCGCAGAACAACCAAGTGCGGCCTCAGTCCGCGCCAGACCCGCTTCCGAAACCCTCCTACTGGTTGGATCTGTGGCTCTTCCTCCTCTTCGACCTGGTGTTGTTTCTCTTCGTGTACCTTTTGCCCTGGTGAGTTCCCTGAATGCACAGCCGAAGTGGTGGGAGAGCTTAGTGACCATCCGCTTCTGGGCGGGGAGGACGTGGGCAGGGAAATTTAACTGCGCAAGATGCGTTTCCAAGGTTACACAGCTGGTGAATGGGCTGCGTCGGATGCGTGTGGGGGTGGAGATGAGGGCTGTAGTGAAAAGGTCCTTCCCGGGCGCCTCTGAGTCTTCAGAGAGGTGTGGAGGAAGCTGCGCTTCATTTTGTTTTGTTTTGTTTTGGAATGAAACCAACTGGTTTGAGTTCCTGCATTACCACGAAGAAACTGGAGGTTACCTACGTTCTGGGAGGTCTATTTTCTCATTTCCCATATGGAACCAACAGAAGAAACCAGGTCATAGCAGTATAAGTGAAGATTGGATTAGATAGTAATTTATCTCCAACATTTTATTTGCATGTTGCTTGGAAACAGTAAGTGCTCAACTAAAGCTATTGTTAACAGCAGTTTGTGGGCAGGCCACGCAGGTATTTTAAACAGGTAGAAAACTGAACTTAACAACTTTTTACCCGTGTACTTGTCAGTGTTCACATTTCAATAAATATTAACTTCATCCATTCAGTATTCCTCCCAGAAGCCTGGGACTCTGACTGCCCCCGTCCTTTCACATACCCATATATCCCCAACTACCAGTTGGTAGGTCGCAAAATTCAGTAGCTTGCCCTTGTGAAACCCATGCTCTTCATTTTCATTGCTACTCACTCTGAAGAGACAATTCTGGCAGGGGATAAAGGAAAGGAACATAGAGAAGGTGGTTGAGGGGAGCAGAGCAAGAAGAGGGACACAGGAGAGATGATGAGGCAGGAGAGAAGCAGTGAGCTGAAGGAGGCCTGTGGAAGAAAAGCAGTGAGGCTCGTTTAGATATTAATGTCTCTTGCTTGCCCTAAGTTAACATTTCTTAATCATTATGCTTATGAATTTGCACGCCTTGACAGGCAATTATTTCTTTCTCCACCCCTTTCACCAAATTTTGGCAAAGATTCAGGGATAATCTCATTGTATCTGAGATCCCATTGTCTCTGATTTCTTCAGTGGTATTTCAAAATACAAGGGCAGAGGGTTGACTAGTGTGAATGGAAGAGATGAGTGTTTCTATAAAATCCTGTCAGGCCGTTTATAAAAGGAGAGTTCCCACTCTTGTCCACCTCTCCTCCTTTTTTGTAGGGGCTGATACCTCTGGTGATATTTTTGGGTGGTGGAGGGGTTTGACCTGAGTTTTCAGTGCTGGGTAGAAAATGAAGTCCTACAAGGAATAGTCCAGGCCTTTTTTTTTGCTCTTATCAGCATGTAAATCATTTAGGAATAGGCTAGTGATTTAAGACAATCAAGATTTTCAGAAGTTGACTTAAAGTACTAAAATGGGAATAAAAAGGAAACCTTGTTGACAAATATTTGGTTTTTACAGAATGGTTTGCCTGATAACAAAATTAAGTTGGCTCCTGGAGTGGATTCTGAAAATGACTACAAACTTCTTGAACAAAGAACAGACGGGATTTCAAACTGTACAACAGAAGAATTTCAAACTCTGAGGGACCTTCATTTTACACATTATTAATTTTGGGAACTATATTAAATGGGTAACGATTACCCATTCATAACTAAGTGATTACCCATTTATAGCTAAGTTCTTAAAACTAGACTTTCTGATTGATGTTTAAAAACTTTTTTTCAAATATGTGATGGCTTTACAGGGCTGAATACAAAAGTATATGTAAAAGGTTTGTGTATTCATTAAGAAACAGTAATGTCTTCAACATATGAAGGGTTTACCACGGTTTAGCGTAATGGAAATAGTATGGTGAAATAATAAGGTGAAGTGTTTAAAAAGATTACTCGAAAGGTAGGATTTTGAGGAGTTAAAGCTAAACAATATACAGACCCACAATGTATTGGCTCTAAGTATCAGTTTAATTTTTAGATTAAATGATTCTCTGTTAATTGTTCCCACATTGATACAGTCATAGGGAAAATGCATAATATCAAATGTGGGAAGGCTAGGGTACAGATCCTTTTACCTGGAGGCTTCCCCTCCTCCCTTTGAGCTTTTGAACTCCCTAAAATAGGACTCTTGTGTTTCAAACCTACTTTTTATTATTGTGGTTGCATTAAGAATGTTTGTGGCCAAACCATGTATTTTATAATGTAACTTAAAGACTTTAGCAAAGTCAGCATATTTACTTTTTCCACAAATACTTGAGTACTTATTATGGGCTAGGTACAGCAGTGGACAAAACAGATATCCTTGCCTTCATTGAGCTTTTTTTTCTCAATGTTAACAAGAATTTACATTCTAGGAGTGATGAGCTAGTATTTCATCAGAAAGGTCACACTCCTGGGAAACTCTTGTCTCCCCCTGGTGTGAGCCAGGACCACTGTCCTCTCACTTTCTAAATAAAAGCCTCTCACTTGCTCCCCTAAAAATAAATAATTAAATAAATAAAAATAAAGGCCTATTGTGTTGAGCCACTAAACGTGGAAGTAAAAAAAAAAGTCATACTCCTAAAGCAGCTACTATACACCCTTCAGAAGCTATTTCTATTATGTAACATATTCTCATAGAGCAGATGTTAGAAAGGCTCTTGTTGACATTGGTATTTGATGTGAATTGCCTAAATATTGGGAATATTCCCCTTCTTTTCTAGAAACAGCATAGATGTGGTAAATTTTATGTTCTTTACCTTTTAGAATGGTACTTAGGGTTAAAGTGAGATCTGGATTGGTTTTGGAAGATTTTAATTACCTAATGCCAACTATAGAAAGTTAACTATAAAAGGATATTGGAGCTGTGAATGTTGTAACCTTTTATGCAAAGGTTGAAGCATCTGGAGAAACAGAACTGGGATTTCATTGAGTATACCAAACAGGTTTAATGAATTACGTATGTGCTGCTTGCTGATAATTTTGTCCAATAAATGTTCATTGTGTACCCAAATTTGGTCTGATTGCGTTTAACCAATTGGTAGTATGGTGATAAGGATTAACAGTTTTTATAGCTTAATGCTAGTTCACACACAGATTGACAATCTTTCTGAGCCTAAAGTCAACCTGTTATACCACAACTATTGAGTATTCTGAAAATTTGTAGTACAGGGAAGATGGAAAGATCTTAAGTGTTGTCATGACCGAGTATACAAAAATGGTGGCAATGTGAAGGTTGAGTATTTTCTACAGATGATGAATAAGAAATTGTGCCTACCACTCAGCCATGCCATCTCATATATAGTGATTGCATACAGTACCCACTTGAAGGCTTTTAAGTGGAT
This sequence comes from Smutsia gigantea, assembly GCA_032199065.1. Classification (NCBI taxonomy): domain Eukaryota; kingdom Metazoa; phylum Chordata; class Mammalia; order Pholidota; family Manidae; genus Smutsia; species Smutsia gigantea. Next base: position 143,625 of record JAVSCE010012358.1, read on the forward strand.
GACTTAGCAAACTTAATGTCACAAAAACAGACATAAAAAATGTGATTTTAATCTGGTAAATTCCCTTGTAAATTTCACAATTTCATATAAGTGAAATTAGCTACCATTTGAAATGAATTGACTTATTAGCAATTTGGAATTCTTTAGGGGTTTCTTAACCTGAAAATTTTAGGATGTAAAGTGTCCCATATACGTAGTCCCTAAATAGCATGGGAATACATTCAGACACTACAGGATATTTAGGGTTGGTAAGGGTATTTAATGTCGATTATGCTCTAGGATGAGGGTCACAAAACTAAGGCCAATGGCCTGAATCTAGCCCACTGCCTCTTTTTATAAGACCTGTGAGCCAGAATGGTTTTCACACCTTGAATGACTGAAAAAAAAGAATTATTTCATGACATGTGGAAATTACATGAAATCCAAGTTTCAATGTAAATAAAGTTTTACTAGAGTATAGATATGCCCATTCATTTCCTTATTGTTTGTGGCTGCTTTCACCCTAGAGTGGCAAGAGTGAGTAGCTATTACAGAGACCTATGGGCCACAAAGCCTAAATTATTCAGGTTTGCAAACTCCTCCTATGGGACCTCTGCTGTAGATCTCACCAGTTTAACACTTAGGAGCCTCCTGTGGTAGCCTTTTATGATCAGCGATATTTCAGGTACCCCTGAGCTTTAAACTGACATTTCCATAAAATACATAATCCACGTGGGGAGAAAGTATGCCACACTTCCATGAATGCAAAGAAAAGCTCAACCATATTAATTTACAAATCAGTTTATCTTAAAAAATATTTTGAACTGGAAGAAACTGATTTCACATGAAAACAGAACATTCTGAAGGTAAATATTTTGAACATTACAGCAATTACTGGTTGCATTATTTTAAAAGATTGTAATAAGCTTGCAAACAAGAAAATACCTATGAAAATAAATAGGCATCCTAGAAATAAAAATATTACATGTAAATGATGAGTAAATACATATCAATCTACATTTGGAGTGTTGAATCAACATAAAAACAAATGATCAATTTCTAGTTTGTTAGTACTATTATGTGATTCAGGGGGTTTCGGTTAGACAGTATTTTAAAAAGAGCCGAAACTGAACATTGCTGTTTGATGTTTGCATCTTAACTGAGTTGAAAATACAAATGTATGAAATTGCTGTTACACACCAGATATTACTTTAAATGTTTCAAGTAATACATTTCAACTGGACATTTTGACCACATAGAAATTAAAAAAAAACAAAACCCACACAGTATGTTTTTGAAAGTCACTAAAAAATAATTGAAGCCCATTTTTGGAGTATTTTACAATGTTATAAAAGCAGTTCTTAAATACATTGAAATTTCAAATACAATTCTACAAACTTTACAATATTTACAAACCCTCCATACTAAAAGTTGTTAAAAATAAGCTTTCTTAAAAGATAAAATTTACTTTAGCAGATATTCAAGTATTTCTAAATTAAGAATATAAAGTAATAATTACCTATTGTTACAGTTAGGCTATTAAAAACTTCTCTAAGTGGAAGACTAAATTTGGGAACTGGGTGTAGTTAGACTTTTACAAGCAATTTCTATTTACCTAGTAATAATATACATTTGGGATATTTTAACAATTTATGGAAATGGTCAAAATATTGGATTTGCTAGTTCATAGAGTTAAGTTACAAAGTTTATCCAATGATAAATGTAAGGAAAATTGTAATTCTATAGTATATAATTCTCTAGCGTGGATAATATAAAAGTACTATAAATCACAACTTACCAGCTTAGTATAAAATAACTAATGAAATAAGGCAATTATAGTCACTTAGTTTCACTTATAAGGTCATCATAATAATGGAAAACTACTTATTTTTAAAATAAAGCCCTCTCCATGAAAGTAGGGTAAAATTATTATTTGCTTAGAGTAGGTAAAAAGGGAGGGATGCTCAAATCAATACATTTCATTAAAATTAAAGCCTCTATAGGAAAGGCAAAAATTCAATCTGGACACTCAGATATATCAGAAAATCACTGAAATAGGTTGACAATCTATGGACTGTTAAGATTATAGCAGGGAAAATTTAGGCAGTCACAGTGAGATACTCAGTAAGAGGGCCCTATGTTAATTCCTAAAACTGGATATTAGCAGCCCAAAGTAAACCAATCACATTTCATATAAAATTAGAAAAAAAGGAACGTGATAAATAAATGTACTAAAGTGTTTTCATTATTTTTAGCTTACATGGCTTAGGTAATATTTCTGAATACATATAACGACCAAAGGCCTAATTTATGTTAACTGGCATTCTGAAGATAAAAGTTGGAGCAAAATTAAATTTCTTCTGTTCTTGAGAATTCAAAAATTGCTTTATCATTAAGGCTTTTTTTAATGTTAGCAATTTCATGGGTCAATAATTTATAGGACACTTAGAGGGATCACATGTAGTAGACTATCACAAAAGTCAGAAACCATTGGGTGAAGCCCTCTTGGTGACTCATTAGAAACTGTTTTGTAAAGCAAACACTGCTTTGACCACACTAACTATATACTACCTGTTTTTTTCTCGATTAACATAGTGTACTAAACTATGTAATATGAGTAATGGTTAGTTTAACAGTTATGGATCTACTAGCCACAAAATAAAGGGAAAAAATAATTTTTATTCAATGCAACATAAGGTAAATGACTTTGTATAACCCAATTTTCTATTTTTTGATGCATGACAAGACTATTCTGATGGAATTTTTAACATGCAATAAATTGATCACAAAATAATATAGAATGTTAAAATGATTAATGACTTTTAAATGCCAGTGTTTTGATTTCATATTATCATTAGGTTTAATCAGTCAATTCCTATTAATGTTTAATGGCCTCTAAGAAAGGTAAGCTTGCTAATTTTATCATTTATCTATTACAGTGTATACTAGGTTTATATCCATGCTCTGAAGGGCCGTTTGAACCAAGACTATTATGTAACACAGGTCCTAGCCTTCTTTCATTCTGAGATAGTGAATTACTACAAAAGCTATTGCTCTCTGGAAAACAGAGTTTGGGCCTCTGATGGTATTTCAATCTATATGTATCAGTCATGCAGCTATCAACTGAAAAATAGGTAGTTAATGAAACTGTTTCATTTGGACAAATAGATCTAGAGTCTATTTCTGGTTGGCAAAATGCATCAACATCTGTACCCAGGTTTGCCTGAAAATCATTAGTTGAAAAGCTGGATGGGTAGTTTGGTGTGTTGCCAAAATGCTCTTTTACTTGAAATGTTTCCTTAAGTCTTTCATCATTCATGTAAGTACTCACTTCTGAACCTGGTTCTGAAGAGGTACCTAAATTATGCTTCATAAAACCAGGATTAGCTTTATACATCTCTGTAAATTTGACATCAGGTGAAGATTCATTTTTCTCTGGCTGTGGCACACTGGTTGTAGCATATTTCTTTGGTGGCAAAGGAGGTGGTGGGTTCTGGCAAACAAGTTTTGGCATCTGACAACCATCAGATCTGCAGGTTGACTGACTTGTATGTTCCCTGGATAAAGAGTTCTCCAAGTAACGATGTTCCATCATAGTTTGCTGATGGATGAGACAGGCAGTTTCTGGTTTTATCCCACCAGTTCTCATGGGTGAAGAGCTCAATGAAGATGGCGAGCCTATTTCATTACTGTTCATTCCCTTTCCAGAATTATCGTCAATATGAAAAAGTAAACCTGTTTTCTCAGAATTTTCTATAGTAGGCCACTGAGGAAATTTACATTCACTTGCTATTTCAACTTTCTGATCATCTGGCTGGTGGATATTTTGCCTTGCTGCATGGTCCTTGAGTATTTGCTGACTGGACGAAGGGTATAACTTTCCATTGGTTTCACATATATGTGACCTGAAATATAAAACAAAGACAAAGCTAAAACACCATCTGTAAATATGCACAACTGAAGGAGAAGCAAACATTTTTCTTGAGTTTAACTTCCCAATGCACTTGACCCTTAAACAATGTAGGTTTAAAAAACTGTGCAGGTCCACTTATATGTGGAATTTTTTCAATAGATATACTGGAAAAATTTTTTGAGATCTACAAAACTTGATCTGAAAAAACTTGCAGATGTACAAAACAGCCTAGAAATATCAAAAAAATTAATAAAACATTAGGTATGTGATGAATGCAAAAAACATGCAGATAATCTATTTTACCATTTATTACCATAAAATTACACAAATATACTGTAAAAAGCTAAAATTTATCAAAGCTCATGCACACACAACACTGGAGACCATACATGGCACCATTCATAGTCAGGAGAAATGTAAACAAACTTACAAATCTTCCCTCAAAATCTGCATGTAAGTGGACACACAGTTCAAACCCATATTGTTCAAGGGTCAACAGTAGGATAGTTATGTTTTGGAGGAGTCAAAAGTTATATAAGGATTTATGAATGTGTGGGGAAGGGTCAGCACCCCTAACCCCCATGTTGGTCCAAGGGTCAACTGTATATAGTTTATGTTATTTTTGTAACATAATAACAGAAATGGGGAGTTATTTGCAACCATTAACATTTTACACTTTCCAAATCCAAAGTATTCCAGAATACATGAATGCTTACCAGGAACACTTGTCATTACTAAAATCAGATTTCTAATAATCAGAAGTATAATTTAAAAAACTCATTTCAGCCTACAAATACTGAAATGACAATTAATTGTAACAAAATGTAACAGACTTAAAGAAAGCATTACAAGCAAGACTTCAATACCCTAAAACACTGCCCAACCAACACTACAAAGCCTATCTATAGCAATAGAGGTACTTTAATTTTGATATATAATGCTATAAGGATACTAATAAAAAATAACTTAGTTAATCAACATTATGTTTAGGTAATAATTAACTTCTAAGGTGAAGATAAATATCATATTGCAAATCATTTTTCCTTGTATAATTAAATTATTTTTCTCATGTGAACTGCCTGGAATTCAATTAGAACAGAATGAGGAAGAGTTGATTCTTTGCCATGTAGGTAAGAGCCAAATTCAAATTTCAGCTCTATTACCTTAAGCAAGCTACCTAATCTAAGCCCCCAAATTTCTCTTTTGTAAAACACCATCTATCTCATAAGAATGCTCTGAGGAATGAAACAATCGTGTTGTACCTGGTACTCTGCAGGCCCTCTATCCTTACTCTATATCCGTTTAATGCTCCCCAACAAGATGGGCATCATACTGTAGACTCACTGCTTTTAGAGTAGTAATAAGTAGTTCATGGCCTTTCTAACAAAGAGTTCTTATAATACATGCCTTTAATAAAAAATATTTTAATATTTCCAAGTATCTTTGATTACCTTTTTCTCAAAGGATTTTTTATTTGTAGGTGTGATTCTGGATGGAACTCATGAGATTTACAACCTACTTCCAAGTTCTTGAGATCTTTTCTAAAGCCTAAGGAGGAGAGGGAAAAGAATATTATTTTAAGTGATCTTTTACAATTTATTCTATTTATGATTCTTCAAATTTACATAAGGTTTTCAATAAGTATGTAATTCTCTTCCAATTAGCAAAAATACTAATTCTTCAAACCCAGCTCAAATATTGCCTCTTCTCTGAACCCTTTATACAAAACAAAGGGCTCTTTCCTCACTTCATTATCACTTGAAAATGTGAACAATGCCTGCATAGTGCTATTCCTGCTGGATTATGTAGAGCTATGTTTCCCTTGTTACATGAGACATTCTGCTGACAACGTGGTGGGTAAAGTCTGCACCTGACGACAGATGGCTTGGGTTAAGCTTGGATTAGCTACTTACTGGTTGGTAACTTCAAGCAAGCCTCTTAATTTCTTACAATCTCAGTTACCTCATTTATATAATGAGATAATGATATCCATTTTACCTCCCTCACAGAATTAGAGACCTCAACCTAATTAAAATGGGTGAGAGGATATTATGATAACATGTCAAATGTTCTACCACCACTTACTGACTGTTGACTCAAGTTGTAAAAAGTTGATAGTAATTAATTTAATCTTTTAACTGAACACCATTTTTACTTGAAAAGATGACAAACTTCGTTCAGACTTGGGTGCCTGGCAGAAATTTTCTGAAAAATTAAAGAAGTGGACTCTATATGCTAACAAGCTGGAAAACATAGAAGAAATGGACAACTTCTTAGAAAAATACAACCTTCCAAGACTGACCAAGCAAGAAACAGAAAAACTAAACAGACCAATCACCAGTGACGAAATCGAATTGGTAATCAAAAAACTACCCAAGAACAAAACCCTGGGCCTGATGGATTCACCTCTGAATTCTACCAGACATATAGAGAAGAAATAACACCGATTCTCCTTAAAGTTTTCCAAAAAATATAAGAGGAGGGAATACTTCCAAACTCATTCTATGAAGCCAGCATCACTCTAATACCAAAACCGGGCAAAGACCTCACCAAAAAAGAAAATTACAGACCAATATCCCTGATGAACGTAGATGCAAAAATACTCAACAAAGTATTAGCAAACCGAATTCAAAAATACATCAAGAGGATCATACACCATGATCAAGTGGGATTCATCCCAGGGATGCAAGGATGGTACAACATTCGAAAATCCATCAACATCATCCACCACATCAACAAAAAGAACAAAAACCACATGATCATCTCCATAGATGCTGAAAAGCATTTGACAAAATTCAGCATCCATTCATGATTAAAACTCTCAACAAAATGGGTATAGAGGGCAAGTACCTCAACATCATAAAGGCCATATATGACAAACCCACAGCTAACATCATACTTAACAGCGAGAAGCTGAAAGCTTTTCATCTAAGATCAGAACAAGACAGGAATGCCCACTCTCTCCACTGTTATTCAACATAGTACTGGAGGTCCTAGCCACAGCAATCAGACAAACAAAGACATACAAGGCATCCAGATTGGTAAAGAAGAAGTCAAATTGTCACTATTTGCAGATGACATGATACTGTACATAAAAAACCCTAAAGATTCCATTCCAAAACTACTAGAACTAATATCTGAATTCAGCAAAGTTGCAGGATACAAAATTAACACACAGAAATCTGTTGCTTTCCTATACACTAATGATGAACTAACAGAAAGAGAAATCAGAAAAACAATTCCATTCACAATTGCATCAAAAAGAATAAAATACCTAGGAATAAACCTAACGAAGGAAGTGAAAGACCTGTACTCTGAAAACTACAAGACACTCCTAAGAGAAATTAAAGAGGACACTAACAAATGGAAATGCATCCCATGCTCTTGGCTAGGAAGAATAAATATTGTCAAAATGGCTATACTACCTAAAGCAATCTACAGATTCAATGCAATCCCTATCAAACTACCAACAGCTTTCTTCAATGAACTGGAACAAATAATTCTAAAATTCATATGGAACCACAAAAGACCCCGAATAGCCAAAGCAATCCTGAGAAGGAGGAATAAAACAGGGGGAATTACACTCCCTGACTTCAAGCTCTACTACAAAGCCACAGTAATCAAGACAATTTGGTATTGGCACAAAAACAGACCCACAGACCAGTGGAACAGAATAGAAAATCCAAACATTAACCCAAACATATACAGTCAATTAATATTTGATAAAAGTGCCTTGGATATACAATGGGGAGATGACAGCCTCTTCAGCAGCTGGTGTTGGAAAAACTGGACAGCTACATGTAAGAGAATGAAACTGGACTACTGTCTAGCCCCATACACAAAGGTAAACTCAAGGTGGATCAAAGACTTGAATGTAAGTCATGAAACCATAAAACTCTTAGAAAAAAACATAGGCAAAAATCTCTTGGACATAAACATGAGCAACTTCTTCATGAACATATCTCCCCGGGCAAGGGAAACAAAAGCAAAAATGAACAAGTGGGACTATATCAAGCTGAAAAGCTTCTGTACAGCAAAGGACACCATCAGTAGAACAAAAAGACATCCTACAGTATGGGAGAATATATTCACAAAAAAACGTATCTGATAAAAGGTTGACATCCAAAATGTATAAAGAACTCATGCACCTTAGCAAACAGAAAGCCAATAATCCAATTAAGAAATGGGCAGAGAACATGAATAGACACTTCTCCAAAGAAGAAATTCAGATGGCCAACAGGCACATGAAAAGATGCTCCACATCGCTAATCATCAGAGAAATGCAGATTAAAACCACAATGAGATAATCACCTCACACCACTGAGGATGGCCAACATCCAAAACACAAACAACAACAAATGTTGGCGAGGATGTGGAGAAAAGGGAACCCTCCTACACTGCTGGTGGGACTGCAAATTAGTTCAACCATTGTGGAAAGCAGTATGGAGGTTCCTCAAAAAACTCAAAATAGAAATACCATTTGACCCAGGAATTCCACTCCTAGGAATTTACCCTAAGAATGCAGCAGCCCAGTTTGAAAAAGACAGATGCACCCCTATGTTTATCGCAGCACTATTTACAATAGCCAAGAAATGGAAGCAACCTAAGTGTCCATCAGTAGATGAATGGGTAAAGAAGATGTGGTACATATACACAATGGAATATTATTCAGCCATAAGAAGAAAACAAATCCTACCATTTGCAACAACATGGATGGAGCTAGAGGGTATTATGCTCAGTGAAATAAGCCAAGCAAAAAAGACAAGTATCAAATGATTTCACTCATATGTGGAGTATAAGAACAAAGAAAAAATACTGAAGGAACAAAACAGCAGCAGACTCACAGAACCCAAGAACGGACTAATAGTTACCAAAGGGAAAGGGACTGGGGAAAATGGGCGGGAAGGGAGGGATAAGAGGGAAAAAGGGGCATTACGATTAGCAGATGTAATGTTGGGGGGGCACGGGGAGGGCAGTACAACTCAGAGAAGACAAGTAGTGATTCTATAGCATCTCACTACGCTGATGGACAGTGACTGTAATGGGGTTGGTGGGGGGGACCTGATGAAGGGGTAGTTTAATAATCGTAATATTGCACATGTAATTGTAAATTAATGATAAAATAAATTATATTTAAAAAAAAAATTAAAGAAGTGAACCTGTCACTTCAAAGAAAACAACTGGAAGTATTTATGCCAAATAAAATATTTCAGCTTTTAGATGAATGTAAGAATTCTGCACAATTTGTATCCACCACAAGTTTTTTAGTTTCCCAAAAACAGTAGAGACTTTCTGCTAGTATCTGTTGGTGATACTAACAAATGTGTGTCTTAAAAACGTAAAAAGAAATGTATCAACACTTGGAGGGCTTGCATACTTTAGCAAGCCAACCTTTTCCAAATGAGGTTAATATGGATGTTACAAAATCATGAAGGAGTAAGTCATTCCTTAAATGAATAAATAAGTATATTAAAATTTCAATTTTAATGCCTAATACAGCAACAGTAAATATTAACAGATGTAACCTAGAGAAACAAAAGCTTTTTGAGGTCCTCAATATATTTTAAGAGTATAAAGATATCATGGGGTCAAAAAATTTATGAACCATCATGCTAAAAAGCTTCTGTATAGCAAAGGACAGCATCAGCAGAACAAAAAGGCATCCTACAGTATGGGAGAATATATTTGTAAATGACATATCCGACAAGAGGTTAACATTCAAAATATATAAAGAACTCACATGCCTCAACACCCAAAAAACAAATAACCTTATCAAAAAATGGGTGGAGGATATGAACAGACAATTCTCCAAAGAAGAAATTCAGATGGCCAACAGGCACATGAAAAGATGCTCCACATGACTAATTATGAGGGAAATACAAATTAAAACCACAATGAGATATCATCTCACACCAGTTAGGATGGCCAACATAGAAAAGAATAGGAACAACAAATGCTGGCGAGGATACGGAGAATGGGGAACCCTCCTACTCTGCTGGTGGGAATGTAAACTAGTTCAACCGTTGTGGAAAGCAGTATTGGAGGTTCCTCAAAAGACTCAAAACAGAAATACCATTTGACCCAGGAATTCCACTCCTAGGAATTTACCCTAAGAATGTAGGATCCCAGTTTCAAAAAGACATATTCATGCCTATGTTTATTGCAGCACTATTTAACTACAATAGCCAAGAAATGGAAGCAACCTAAGTGTCCATCAGTAGATGAATGGATAAAGAAGATGTGGTACATATACACAATGGAATATTATTCAGCCATAAGAAGAAAACAAATCCAGACATTTGCAACAACATGGATGGAGCTAGAGGGTATTATGCTCAGTGAAATAAGCCAGGTGGAGAAAGACAAGTATCAAATGATTTCACTAATCTGTGGAGCATAAGAACAACGCAAAAACTGAAGGAACAAAACAGCAGCAGACTCACAGAACCCAAGAAAGGACTAACAGTTACCAAAGGGAAAGGGACTGGGGAGGCTGGGTGGGAAGGGAGGGAGAAGGGGAATAAGGGGTATTACGATTAGCACACATAATGTAGGTGGGGGCATAGGGAAGGCAGTATAGCACAGAGAAGACAAGTAATGACTTTGTAGCATCTTACTACACTGATGGACAGTGACTGTAATGGGCTATGTGGTGGGGACTTGATAATGGGGGGAATCTAGTAACCACAATGTTGCTCATGTGATTTTATATTAATGATACCAAAAAAAAATACACACTAGGTAAATGAGATATCATTAAAAGAATACTTTCCAAGTTTGTTTTGGACTTATGCTACAGTTCACACGTATTACATAAAACCAACTTCACTTATTTTAAAAACTACAGCTAGAGTTTTACCATTCTTGATATTCCAATCGAAGGCCTGAAGGCATAGTGACATCCTCACTGACTTTCCACAAAGATAAACCAAAATGACTCAATCTAGAAGTATTCAATTTTGAATACTTATTTGAATTACAGAAGTATTCAAAGCACTATGTTCTTTGATTATTCCAGTCTTTTGATATGTTATTATAAATGTTACTGCAAAAACAATATCAAAATAAATTCTTATTGCTGATTTTCCCCAGTGATAACTGGGCAAGGAATTTCCTAAGCTAAACTAAAGGAGACGAGCTGGAAATTATTTAAGCAATAAAGGCACACTCCTACCCTCCTTCTGTGACCTCTCTTTTATCTCTTTTACCGATTTCAGGATCCTAGAAAACTATGAATAGAAAGATAAGGTTGTAGAAATCACTCGCCTTTTTTTTCCTTGTTAGTACCTCTGTATTTCTAAGATTTGGTAGAGAGGAAACTGAAACTGGTTACTTGAAATGTCTGAGAAAAATCAGTATTAACAATTAGCATAATGGAGAACTGACTGAGATAGGACATCTGACTTTTAACTCTATGCTTTCTTACCATTTCAAGATACATTTGTCTAAGTCTTTCTGTTATCTCCACCTGTGTTCTACTTGTGAAGTTATACTGAATAAAATGTCAGACTGCCTATTACAAAAAAACAAACAAAAATTTATGAACCACTATTCTAATTATTGAAAAATAGTTGTATTCTAAAAGTCTCAGTCATACCTATTTTGTGAAACAATTCCCCTACGAATACCCAAGGAAACCAATTCCCTACAGCCGGTAAATGGCACCCTTCAGACCAATAGAAGGTTAACACTAAAGCCAGTGCTCTTTCTACTACCTGCAAGCTCTCTTCTGCATATTCCACCAAAATACAAGATCGTTACACAGAATCTCCTTTTGATGAAAGTAAGCCATTAGTATGAGTCAACATGATATACTTTAATGTTCTGATGTCCACAGAAGATAGCAAAATATATGGCATTAGCATGAACTTGCAATTAATTACTTATGCTTCTGTACAATGCTATCAAGTTTTTCTGTGTTCTCCCTTCTTTTCAGATGACCTTTTCATCATGTTCATTTATCTTAGTTTCCTCTCATCCTCATACTTCCAATGTAGTGTACACCAAATCTATGAATTGAAGATTGTAAAGGAAACAAAATCAAAGGTATTAAATCAGTAACTTTATTTTTTAACATCCCAAAGAACTTTATCTTAAATGCCTTTTTTATTCCTATGTTGATTGTATTGGCACATTAAAAAAAAACTATGCTGCCACTAAAAATTCAACTGGAATCTATAGTTGATCAAAACTTAATTAACTTAAGATAGTATTACCCTATAGAAAAATTTCTGTATTTATTTATGATCAAGCTCTCCCAACTGAAATCTTAAAGTAATTTCCAGGGAAGAAGTGTGAAAATATGAGAATTTAATGCCTATATATATGCAATGCTGCTCACATTGTAAATGTTATCTCCTAATAAAAACTTAAGACAGAATGAGTAGAACTTCAAATTTGGCATTCATTTATTCAAGATTTAATACCCTTAGTACCAGATTGCAAAAAGCTCTTTATTATTATATATATTTCCTTTTTCTTATTGTTTCCCCTGAGGCTAGCACAGTTATCTAGCACCTAGAAGACATGTAACAAAAGTCTACAGTATGAATAAACAACTGCATAAAAAGCATACCGTTTTCCTTCTTTTAAATCACCCCACCCTGTGTACCATGTTCCCAAATCTTAGATCCAAGACCAGATAAGTATAAATTAAACAAATACTTATCTCCTCCACCCCCAAACTATCTCAAGTCTATCAAGCGCCATGCTAATAAAATCATAAAAATAAAAGGTGGTGTAATTTATCCCTCAATGTCTTAGTTAATTTTGCTGGTAAGCTTGACACACTGCCTGACGCTCAAAAACTAAGCCTCTCTCTACAACAGCTACTTTATGATTTTTAAAAAAAGAGTGTAAAAAAGAACTTCAATAATTCTTCAATCTCTGAAGCCTAAAAAATTGTTAGGTTGAAGTTACATTATAATTTTCCACTTACTTTGACTTTTAACTTAAGAATGTTTATTTTATCTCATCTATAATTTCAAGTTTAGTTTTCATAAACAAGAAAAAATACTCTATTTCCTAAAGAATTCTTTACTATTATTAAAGTATCCACACAATAGACAGCAGGAGGCAGCAGAGGTTTTATAAGTATGTTTGGAATTTTAATATCACTGTGGCTGGCATTCAACCCAGTGGTTTGACTTCAGAATTCCTACTAACTTAAAAATAGATGTGTTATTTTCTCTTCTGCTGACATAGACATCCATGTGTCTTTACTGGGAATTTTGGCTCCAGGTACCCTGCAAATCTAAGACAGTCTGATTTTAACACTTGGCACAGAAGCAACCTTAATGTCAAGGCAAGAAGCTTCAATTAATAATGCTAACTTTGATAATGCATATACAAAAACCCAAAGCCCAACAATGAAATCACAATACATATTTCATTTGAAAAGATGACCTAGGTTTAAAATATACGAAGCAATAAAATCAAACTGCTCATGTAGACAATGTAATCTTCACTCTTGTTGTATAGGAAGATTTCAGAAAATAATAGTTATACTATAATTACAAGGCCTACACATTCAAGAACAATAATCTAAGCAATGATCTGATTTACAGCAAAAGGCATTTAAATAACACTGAATACTTTAGGAAAATCACACAACTTTAACTGGATAAATATTTTGGCTAAAATTACCATTATACCAAAAGGAGTAGAGAGATACTATAATATGTAATAGTCTACACTATCTGATATCTAATTTTTGGAATAGTACCAAATAGAAAGGCAGGAGTCAGTTGCTTCTTTTCTCACTGGGATTATAATTTAAAGAAAAAGCAAATACTATTTTGCTACAAACTAAATGTCAAGACTTAAAAAGTTTATGGTTAAAAAAAAAATACATATTTGGTGGTGCTGGGCCACAGCAACAGAGAAGAAATTTATGTGGACACTTCCCCTCAGTAGTTTATGAGACTCTTAAGAAAATAAATTTAGTATGCACAGAAACAAACATAAACTGTTAGAAACAGCTCTTTCTCCAAATACACTTTCTAATATGTTTTAAATGAATATAATCTTCAGTTTGCAAAAAAACATCTTGAGAGAAAGTAGTCAAACTTCTGTACATGTACAAAACTCTTCCAATAAAAGGACTTAACAAGTTAAGGATAGTTATTTCAGTTAACAAAGTAGAGGTACAGATTTTTTATAATAAATTAAGGGAATTAACAGGTTTTTTTTGGACCACTGATCAACTTTTCAGTTAGTTTATTTCAGTTGATTCTTTCACTCTTATTTGTCATTTCCATGATCAGAATTCTCAGCTTGAACCAACCAGTTGATTGTGGGATTAAAGCTAAGTATTGCAGACTCCTAGCAAACAACAAAAGTTTGCAAAAGGCCGAATAATTCCTTTGTGATTTGTTATGTGTAATCTATAAATATCCCAACATATATTTATTTCAGTAGACAACCTTACCTCATGGAGAAAAGAGTCCATGAGATATGAACAGCTTTGGGTCCACAGCTTTGTGTCCCTTCTCTCTACAACACAACACATACTGCACAGGATGGTACCTGCACTCACCTGCATTATCTCCCATTACAGAGACGCCAATGTTCCCTTTTGATTCAAAGCCTGCCTCTTTACCTTGTCTCACTTTACCTCCAGAGATCTTACTCCATCAATTATTGTTTGTTCTATTCTTATCTTCACACCTTTCTCTTCCTCTGTACATCATTAGTTCCTTACCATCTGTAATATAAATGCAAAACTAAGCTCCTGACTGTATTTTGCACATCTAGGTACCACTTTTTTGCTATTTACAGCAAAAGTTTTGACAGACATGTGTGCTAAATCCATTCATTTCTTTACTTCTTTATTTTTTCTACTATAGTCTTTTAATTTACTTGAAAATAACTTCAAAAGATTCAGTAAAGTTGAAAGATTAAAACTAGTACAAGAATATCTATGTATCCTTTATCCAGATTCGCCTATTAACATTTTACGCCCCTTTCTTCTGAACCATTTGATATTAAGTAACAAACATCATAGTCCTAATCCTCAACACTTCAGTTCTACCTTAACCTTGTTTCTATTCCTCATGTTCCTCTAACACTGCTTTTACTCTATCACTAATAACCTAGACTGCTAAATCAAACAGGCACTTTTTACTCCTCTTCCTCCTCCTTTATCTGTGCCTTTTCTTCCTAAAGCTCCCCATTTTCCTGGTTTCCCTGAGATAACTCCGTCCTGTATTTTCTCATCCTGGGCCAGCTACTCTTCAAATTTCTCCAAAGTTACTCCTCTCTATCCTTAGCTCACTCTTACACAGCACATCCTATGTTCCTTCCTTTGTATACTTTTTACCCTGAAATCTCCAGCCTGAGTGGTAGAGTCCATGTTAATGGCATTCAATTCCCATATCTGCTAATGTTTACCAAATACATAATCTTTCCTGAGTCCCCAGACATTTGTTCCTAACTGCCTAATAAATCTATTTATCAGATGATAAACCAAACAGATCCAAAAATACATTTGGCATTCCCTCTCACTCTCCCAAAATTTGTTCCTTCTTCCTATATTCCTTTATTTGGTTAAGTGGTGTATCTATTTATTTAAGGCCCACATATGGCTATCCCCAGCTGCCTCCTTTTCCCCTATTCTGTACATCTGTCTGTCCACATATTCTGATAAACTCTCAAATCTTCTTTCTTAACATTGGTACTGCCTTAGTTTAAGCCCTCATCTTTTGTCTCCCAGGCTATTAAACTGGGTATCTAACCAAGTTTTCTCCCACTGCTCCAAATTCACCCTCTACACTGCCACCAGAGTCTTTTCATGAGTATGCTACTCTCCTTGCCCTTTAGTGCCTTTCCACTTACTGCAGGATTTAAAAATAGTATGAGAGTTTCATCATGATTTGGATTTGGCTTCTATCTTCCTTCTATCCATCATTACACTATTTCCACATACGCATTCCAGCCCTGCATATTCCAAACTACCCGTGTTCTTCCAAAATGGGGTATTTTCTACTTACCATGTACTTTTGGAAGTATTTCTTCTGTCTTTAACATAATTTAAGGCATTTGAAATTCTCCCATTAGTGACCCATTTTTAAAAAGGAGCTAAAATGATCTAAATGGCTTGTGGAATTTCAACAATGTTCCCAAACAATAGCTTTAGGCCATGTAAGTGGGTTTTTTTTGCAGTAGAACCCATAATGGCACAGGCAGAAAAGTCTATGTATCTCTCTCAGTGAAAAAGTATCAGTGAAATAACTACAATAGCCTTACTATAGATTTTTAAGTTCTCTACCATCAAATTTGTATAGACTAATATTAAAAATTGACTTACAGTCACAATATGAAAATAAAAAAAATTTCTAGAGCTCTTAAATTTTCTAAAGTCTTTTAGCTATTGATAGAAAGTGATTCTTCAGGTCCATAACATAAGTGTGCCCCCTTTTATAAGAAATAGGAGAAAACCAAAAAAATCATATGAAGTCACAAAGAGCTAAATTAAATAGTGCCTTACTGAAAAAAAAATCCATGCAAAGCAAGTTTTAACTTGGGAAACAAATTTCTATACCATTTTAACACTTTCTCAGTCCAAGACTATGGGAGGGTAATACACACACACCATAAGGCATGAACATTATTAATAAAGGTTCTCAAAGCAATTAGCTGAAATAACTATGGTAGGCTTTGAAGTTAACTAAATAAGTTATAATTTTAACATAAAATTTATGTAGTTAAATTAAAAAGTAGGTTTCACAAAATCACAGTTAAGATACCACTTCATACTCATTAGGATAGTAATTATCAAAAAAGCAGAAAATAACAAGCGTTGGTGAGGATGTGAATTTGGAACCCTTGTGCACTACTCCTGGAAGTGTAAAATAGTGCAGCTGCCGTGGTAAAAAGTATGGTGGTTTCTCAGAAAATTAAACAAATTCCACAGGATCCAGAGATTGCACCTCTGGGTATATATACTCATAAGAACTGAGAGCAGGAATGATTACATATTTGTATACTAATGTTCATAGGAGCATTATTCACAACAGCCAAAAGGTAGAGACAATCCAAACGTCTATCAACAGATGAATGGACAAACGAAATGTGCTATATACCCTATAATGTAATATTATTCAGTCTTAAAAAGGGATGAAATTCTGATACATACTACAACATGGATGAACTTTGAAGACATTATGCTAAATGTAGTAAGCAGTCACCAAAGACAAATATTGTATGCTTCCACTTATGTGAGGTACTGAGAACAGTCAAATTCATAATGGTGGCTGCTAGGGGCTGGAGGGAGGGGGAACTGGGTGTTGTTTGATAGCTACAGCTTCTGTTTGAGAATATGAAGCGTTATGGAGATGGAAGGTAGTGATGGTTGCCTAACAATAACAATGTGTATGTACTTAATATCACTATCTGTCACTTAAAAAGGGTTAAAATGGCAAATTTTGTCATGTGTATTTTACTCCAATTAAAAAAAATTTGTTTTTGAGTGACATACATAATCTCGTATTAAATGGGAAAACCCACTACAAAGCTCTTATTGCAATGCACTCTTGACCATCAAAATCTCCATATAATCTTGTGTTTTTATCACTATCAGGAAACAAGCATCATTTTGTAAAGAGTACTGAACTTGTAGTTATTGTTCAGTCTCACTGACTTCTGCTGTTGATTGCTGGCCAGCCCTTCCTTTACTGTTTCCTGTAATACTTGGTTACCAGACTTTTATCAGATTTTTTAAACAGACGAGACATTTTATATGGGAAAGGAAGGTTATTTCCTTAACATAAATGTTTCCTTCTGATATACTATTGGATGAAAACAAAATAATTAAACATTTTATATATTCAATGTCTGCAATCTGAAAATAATCTCACAAAAGCCTTAAGGATTATAGGACCAAAAACAAACTTTATAATTTGTTCTTCATAGCTATTTTTTTTATTGTGAATAATTACATCCTTTCTAATCCTCTGAATTCTGAAATTTGAAAACTTTTTTTGATTTTAACCTCAATAATCCCCTTGCTCATCATTTTCCTTGATCTCTCTCCCCGAAAACCTTCACATATATCCTCTCAGTAGCAATCCTGAATTCTGTATACATTCAAACACCTTATTTTCTTTGCTTCTGGGCTGCTATGTGTTACTCACAAATCACCTATAACAATGCCACACCACTTAGATATTTTTTGAACTTTTGAGTTCAAAAGTCTCCCAATTGAACTTTTCTGGCACGCTATTATGTTTTTCTATTTGTCCTTAACTCCTGTAGTAGACACTAGGACTATGCACATGTATTTCAGTTCGGCTTCCAAGCGCCTGAAAAAATGCACTTTTCCTCTCTGTTTGAAATGAGTCCTGGCTGTAAGACTTGCCCTTGGCCCATGAGATGTAAGTGGAAGTGCATGTATCACTTCTGGATTGAAGTTGTAATTTTATGTGAATTACACATAATTCTCCATGTTCTGTCCTCCTTCAGCTCCTCTCCCCTCAATACTGCAATGATAAGAGATGCATTTGTGGAAAAGAAGTCCCATCAGATAGGAGCTCTAGTGATTACTAGGAAGAGGCTCCATGCTGACTTTCAGTGGACACATATCATGAGTAAGAAACTAACTGGTGTTATACAATGTTGGGATTTTGAGGTCATTACTACTGCATAGTCTAGGATCTAGCCTACCCCCAACTGACAAATTCCCCTTTGCCTATCCCCTGAAGTAGCTATTTCCACCCTTTAAAAGACTTTAGGCATGAACTCTCCCAATTTAAATCCTCACTGCTCATAAACTTATCAGTAACAGGACTGTTCTTAGCTTCTTTACTCGTTACCACAACTTATTCTTTACTGCTACTAATACAATATACTTAATAGAAATTTTTACCTTCCAAGTGGTTTTTGCTCTGTTGGGAGGTACAGTTCACATATTCTATATTTAGGTTGTTTATCTTATTCTGGTCACTAGAAAACAGAACAAAGCACACACCAAACTCATCAGCTATCTTGGATTACTATTTTAGTTTATTCTAATAAAAAAAGGAAGTCACATTTATTAAACAATTACTATATGCCATATGCTATTATAGGGGATTAATGTACATTATTTAATTTACATCTCAGAACAACACTTAAAAATAGTTACTATCCTCCTCATTCTACAATAGGACATTAAGGCTGTGAAAATCAATTTGCCCAATGATAAAAAACCAAATCTACCTGGTTCCAAAATCCTGATCTGGAAGTCTCCATAAGTCTTTATTGGAATAATTATTTAAATAAAACACAAGCAGTTGAATTTTGCAAATCTGCCTTTTCAACAGTGAATGTGGTAAAAGAGCAGCTACTATCAAATTAAGATATTTTAGAAAGATTAAAAGCAGAAATAGTGTTTAGACCAGCCTAAGAAATTGGCCAATTAAGCTGTGGACACGTTTTAGAGGTTACACAGAGACATGCAAATGTACTGATAACAGAAATACGATAAGTGTATTCAGAACAAATTAAGTAAGAATTAATTCAACACAAACTTGGCTATTTGGCTATATTCTTTTATGTTTGGTAAAGGAAAAACATCTCTTCCGTGAAACTGAGTTCTGATAGTAAAAAATAACCCCAGTTCTGAGGTAAGATGACAGAGATGGAATAATGAGCATTAGATTGAAGAATTAAACAATTAGTTTAATGACTGAGATGCAACAATTAAATCTATGCTTCAAAAACCCGTAGTCTGTACCAATAGTTTCTGGTGACAACAATGATAACATATTTCTGTACTTTCTAAATTTCCTAAATATCAGGAAAAAATTATTAAAAATAGAAACTCAAGATATCAAATAACCTATATTACCCTAGACTTTACTCTGGCTTCAAGCTCTTTCCCTTACACTTAATTGACCCTGAACTTTGAAAATTTCCTCAAATAATTAACAAGAGAGAATGGCAGGGGGAAAAAAAATCACTCACTGAGTTTGTGCATTACCTGAAGGATACTGCTTCCTTAACACCACTGACATCCATTACTGTACCATTTCCATCGATAACAGGTGAGTCCAAATTAGCAGATCCATTACTGATATGATCACTGCTTTCATACCCAGACTCAGTCCTTTGCATCTGCCAACTGTCACCATGAACTTTAGAGTCTTTGAGGCCTTTATTTTTCTCTGCTCCTTTTCCATTAGATTCAAGGGAACCCCTGCTTCCTATTTCGAGCTTCATTTCATCTTCGTATATGGTCATTAAACATTTCTGCTTTGGATTCTCTTTTGGCCAATTGTTAAAACTCTGATCTTTGCTACATTTAGGCTTGTTACTAATATTTGATTTATGCCTTGGACTATGCTGTCTTTTCTCACTTTCATTAAAAATACTATCAACGTTTAATGTTTCTCTCATAGGTTTCCAACCACGGTTCCGGCTTTTACTGTTGCCATTATGGCTGCTTCCTTTATCCCTAGAATCTTGGCTGCTGTCTGTATCATATCCAGTGCCACTATCACTTTTAACTTTGTCAGTTATTTTCTCTCCTGGTGCAGGACTCTGGGATTTACTTGAAGTCAGTATTTGTGCAGAAGCTTGACTCTGATGAGCAACTCGGTCATGTTTACACGGACCTTTTCCTTGACTATGATATAGATGTGGATTCCCATATTGCCTAAGGCCATGTGGGGCAGGAGGTGATCCAGACTTGAAATGTGGAAGGTCTTCATCAACCAAATCTTTAAAAATAAGTAAAGATATAAATTAACTACTCTTCAGAGCTACTTTTTAGTCACAGCCAAATATCTTGTTTGGGAAGAAATATTAGGCAGTAATAAGTAAATAATAAGTATGTAAATTATATCACATAGTTTTTTGAGACTGAAAAAATGCTTTTTCAGTCTCTATTTATGCTTAATGAATGGCATTTATAAGATAGTTCTATACTGATTGTTAAAAATGATCTCTAATGTAGATCATAAAATAAAGCAGTTTAAAAATTGTTCTACCTGGTATGTACAAGATGGCAGCGTGAGAGGTTAGATGGAGAGCTACTCCGAAAACCACAAATTATACACAAATATAGTTAATTAATACAACTAACCTTAAAACAGCAACAAGAAAGTAGGCTGAACCAGACTGCAAACGGACCTCACGAACAGAGCAGACCTCACAAAACAGGGTAACGTAGGAAAGCCTTAATCTGGCGGGAACCAAGGCCTTCCCCCACCCCAGCTCACCAGCAGGAGGAAGAGAAATGGAATGGGGGAGGGGGTGGAAGACTGGGACTACTGAACACCTAGCCCTGGAGACCTGCTTTGTGAGCAGAATCCTATAGTGTGTGGTGCTCTGGACGTTGGGGGCTCAGATAGGCAGAGTGCTTGAGAAATTGACATTCCGACTGTTTGTGGAGGACAGGATCCACACCCGGCTGCTCTGTGTCAGAGGAAAGGCAGGCAATCTGAGAGGCTTCATAGAGCTGGAGGGCGGCTAAAAGGGTGGGGATTGCACGAAGCTTGCAGTGCGGGAAAGGGGAGAGCTGGACAAGGTTGCCTGAGTGTGCTCTGCCCAGCTGGTTGGGAAATTTGGGGAGCTTCAGGTGCTCCATCCCCCTGGCTGCCTACTCAGTACAGAGGCCCCCACTGTGACACACAGCCTGCCTAGCCTTCCTACTGGCCTGCAGGCACCTGCTTGCAAAGCAGCAGTAACTGCACAGGCGTCAAGCCAGCCAGAGGGAGGCCCCGCCTACAACAGCTAGAGACTCAAAGCACAGAAGTTTATACGTGTGTGCTTGGCCCACTGGCTCTGACAATGGACACAGGCACTGCAGACGGGAATCAGGAAACAGATCTTTCCTCCTCCTAGGCACCAGATTCGCTCACCTACGACCCTCAACCTCACTTTAGGGGCTGAGCAGCTCCAGAGACTGGAGTTTCTGCGCACTAGTGGGCACCACACAGAAATATGAAATGACAGAAGAACATGGTTCATACCAAAGTCTCAGAAACCCCACAAAGAGGGCCAAATAAAACCGAACTCACCAATCTACCTGAAAGAGAGTTCAAAATAAAAATTGTAAACATGCTTATGGAGGTACAGAAAAATATTCAAGAACTCAGGAACGAATTTAAGTTGGAGATTCAATCATTAAAAAACTCTGTATCTGAAATGCAACATATAATGGAGGGATTTAAAAGCAGATTAGATGTAGAAGAAGAGACAGTAAATGGAATGGAAATTAAGAGAAGAGGAATACAAAGAAGCTGAGGCACAGAAAGAAAAAAGGATCTCTAAGAATGAAAGAATATTGAGAGAACTGTGTGACCAATTGAAATGCAACAATATTAGCATTACAGGGGTACCAGAAGAAGAAGAGAGAGAAAAAGGGATAGAAAGAGTCATTGAGGAGGTAATTGCTGAAAACTTCCCCTATCTGGGGAAGGAGATAGTCTCTCAAAACATGGAGGTGCACATATCTCCCAAAACAAGGGACCCAGGAAGACAACATCAAGAAATATAATAAATAAAATGGCAAATATCAAGGATAAAGACAGACTTTTAAAGGCAGCTAGAGAGAGAAAAAAGATCACATACAAAGGAAAACTATCATGAGACTTCTCAAAAGAAACTTTACAGGCAAGAAGGGAGTGGCATGATATATTTAATGCAATGAAGCAGAAGGGCCTTGAAACAAGACTACTTTACCCGGCAAGGTTATCATTTAAATTTGAAGGAGGGATTAAACAATTTTCAGATAAGCAAAACCTGAGAGAATTTACCTCCCACAAACCACCTCTACAGTGCATTTTGGAGGAACTCCTATAGATGGAAGTATTCCTAAGGCTAAAAAGATGTCACCCAAGGAAGGACAAAGAGTACAGAATATGATTCATAACATACAAAGAATGGATGAGGAAGAAAAAGGAAAAAAAAAAAAAGAACCTATAAGTTCGGTTTATAATAGTATACGAAGAAAGTTAAATTAGACTGTTAGATAGTAAGGCAATTGCCCTTGAACCTTTGGTAATCAAGAATTTAAAGCCTGCAATGGCAATAAGTACGTACCTATGGATAATCACCCTAAATGTAAATGGTCTGAATGTTCCAATCAAAAGACATAGAATTACTGAATGGACAAAAACACAAGACACATCTATATGCTGTCTAAAAGAGACTCACTTCAAACCCAAAAACATACACACACTGAAAGTGAAGTGATGGAAAAAGATATTTCATGCAACTAATAGTGAGAAAAAAGGAGTTACAGTACTTGTATCAGACAAAATAGACTTCAAAACAAAGAAAGTCACAAGAGACAAAGAAGGACATTACATAATGGTAAAAGGGCCAGTCCAACAAGAGGACAAACTATTATGAATATCTATGTACCCAACACAGGATCACCTACATATGTGAAACAGATACTAACAGAATTAAAGGGGGAAATAGAATGCAATGCATACATTTCAGGAGACGTCAACACACCACTCATTCCAAAGGACATATCAACCAGACAGAAAATAAGTAAAGAGACAGAGGCACTCAACAACATATTAGAACAGATGGACCTAACGGACATCTACAGAACACTCCATCCAAAAGCAACAGGATACACATTCTTCTAAAGTGCACATGGAACATTTTCAAGAATAGGTCATAACTAAGCCACAAAAAGAACATCAGTAAATTCAAAAAGATTGAAATTGTACCAACCAAATTCTCAGATCACAAGGGTATGATACAAGAAATAAATTACACAAAGAAAATGAAAAAGCCCACAAACACATGGAGGCTTAAGAACATGCTCCTAAATAATCAATAGATCAATGACCAAATAAAAACAGAGATCAAGCAATATATGGAGACAAATGACAACAATAATTCAACACGACAAAATCTGTGGGATGCAGCGAAGGCTGTACTAAGAGGGAAATATATTGCAATACAGGCCTACATCAGGAAAGAACAATCCCAAGTGAACAGTCTAAACTCACAATTAATGAAACCAGAAATGGAAGAACAAATGAGGCCCAATGTCAGTAGAAGGAGGGACATAATAAAGATTAAAGCAGAAAGACAAAAATTGAGAAGAATAAAACAATAGAAAGAATCAATGAAAGCAGGAGCAGGTTCTTTGAGAAAATAAAACAAAATAGATAAACCCCTAGCCAGACTTATCAAGAAAAAAAGAGAGTCTATACACATTAACAAAATCAGAAATGACAAAGGAAAAATCACTACAGACACTACAGAAATACAAAGAATTATGAGAGAATACTATGAAAAATTATATGGAAACAAACTGGATAACCTAGAAGAAATGGACAACTTCCTAGAAAAATACAACCTTCCAAGGCTGACCCAGGAAGAAACAGAAAATCTGAATAGACCAATTACCAACTAAAGAAATTGAATTGGTAATCAAAAAACTACCTAAGAACAAAATGCCTGCACCAGATGGTTTCACTGCTGAATTTTATCAAACATTTAGTGAAGACCTAATACCATCCTCATTAAAGTTTTCCAAAAAGCAGAAGAGGAGGGAATACTCCCAAAGTCATTGTACGAAGCCAACATCACTCTAATACCAAAAGCAGGCAAAGACACCACAAAAAAAGAAAATTACAGACCAATATCCCTGGTGAACATAGATGCAAAAATACTCAACAAAATATTAGCAAACCGAATTCAGAAATACATCAAAAAGATCATCCATCATGATCAAGAGGGATTCATCCCAGGGATCCAAGGATGGTACAACATTTGAAAATTCATCAACACCATCCACCACATAAACAAAAAGAAGGACAAAAACCACATGATCATCTCCATAGATGCTGAAAAAGCATTTGACAAAGTTCAACATTCATTCATGATAAAAACTCTCAACAAAATGGGTATAGAGGGCAAGTACCTCAACATAATAAAGGCCATATATGACAAATCCACAGCCAACATTATACTTAACAGGGAAAAGCTGAAAGCTTTTCCTCTAAGATTGGGAAGAAAAGAAGGATGCCCGCTCTCCCCACTTTTATTCAACATAGTTCTGGAGGTCCTAGCCACGGCTATCAGACAACACAAAGTAATAAAAGGCATCCATATCAGCAAGTAAGAACTCAATCTGTCCCTGTTTGCGGATGACATGATATTGTACATAAAAAACCCTAAGTAATCCACTCCAAAACTACTAGATCTAATATCTGAATTCAGCAAAGTTGAGGGATACAAAATTAATACACAGAGATCTGCTGCATTCCTATACACTAATGATGAACTAGCAGCAAGAGAAATCAGGAAAACAATCCCATTCACAATCGCATCCAAACGAATAAAATACCTAGGAATAAACCTATCCAAGGAAGTGAAAGACCTATACCCTGAAAACTACAAGACACTCTTAAGAGAAATTAAAGAGGACACTAATAAATGCAAATTCATCCCATGCTCTTGGGTAGGTAGAACTAATTTTGTCAAAATGGCAATCTACAGTTTCAGTGCAATCCCAATCAAAATACCTACTGTATTCTACACTAAAATAGAGCAAATAGTTCTAAAATTCATATGGAATCACAAAAGACCCTGAATAGCCAAAGCAATCCTGAGAAGGAAGAATAAAGCAGAGGGAATTATGCTCCCTAACTTCACACTCTACTACAAAGCTATAGTATCAAGACAATTTGGTACTGGCAAAAAAGTAGACTCATAGACCAGTGGAACAGAATAAAGAGCCCAGATATAAACCCAAGCATATATGGTCAACTCATATGTGATAAAGGAGCCATGGATATACAATGGGGAAATGACAGCCTCTTCAACCGCTGGTGTTGGGAAAACTGGACAGCTACATGTAAGAGAATGAAACGGGATCACTGTGTAACTCCATACACAAAAATAAACACAAAATGGATCAAAGACCTGAATGTAAGTCATTAAACCATAAAACTCTTAGAAAAAAATATAGGCAAAAATCTCCTGGACATAAACATGAGCAACTTCTTCATGAACATATCTCCCTGGGCAAGGGAAACAAAAGCAAAAATGAACAAGTGGGACTATATCAAACTAAAAAGTTTCTGTACAGCAAAGGATACCATCAGGAGAACTAAAAGATATCCTACAGTATGGGAGAATATATTCATAAATGACATATCTGATAAAGGGTTGACATCCAAATTATATAAAGAGCTCACACACCTCAACAAACAAAAAGCAAATAAGCCAATTAAAAAATGGGCAGAGGAGCTGAACAGACACTTCTCTAAAGAAGAAATTCAGATGTCCAACAGGCCAACAGGCACATGAAAACATGCTCCACATTACTAGTCATCAGAGAAATGCAAATTAAAACCACAGTGAGCTATCACCTGACACCAGTAGGGATGGCTGCCATCCAAAAGACAAACAACAACAAATGTTGGCGAGGATATGGAGAAGGGGGAACCCTCTTACACTGCTGGTAGGAATGTAAATTAGTTCAACCACCGTGGAAAGCAGTATGGAGGTTCCTCAAAAAACTCAAAATAGAAATACCATTTGACCCAGGAATTCCACTCCTAGGAATTTACCCTAAGAATGCCGCAGCCCAGTTTGAAAAAGACATATGCACCCCTCTGTTTATCGCAGCACTATTTACAATAGCCAAGAAATGGAAGCAACCTAAGTGACCATCAGTAGATGAATGCATAAAGAAGATGTGGTATATATACACAATGGAATATTATTCAGCCATAAGAAGAAAACAAATCCTACCATTTGCAACAACATGGATGGAGCTAGAGGGTATTATGCTCAGTGAAATAAGCCAAGCGGAAAAAGATAAGTATCAAATGATTTCACTCATCTGTGGAGTATAAGAATAGAGAAAAAAACTGAAGGAACAAAACAGCAGCAGACTCACAGCACCCAAGAATGGACTAACAGTTACCAAAGGGAAAGGGACTGGGGAAGAGGGGTGGGAAGGGAGGGATAAGGGGGAAAAAGGGCTATTACAATTAGCACTCATAATGTAGCGGGGGTGTGGGTGGGTTGGGGGGATACGGGGAAGGCAGTAAAACACAGAGAAGACTAGTAGTTATTCTATAACATCCTACTACACAAATGGACAGTGACTGCTACGGTGTATATGGTGGGGACTTGATAATAGGGGGAGTCTAGTAACCATAATGTTGCTCGTGTGAATGTATCTTAATAAAAAAATAAAAATTAAAAAAGTGTTTTACCTCACTCATAATTAATGATAATCATAAAAATATATTTTCTACCTTCTATATTGGTAAAGATTTGGAAGTTTGTTAAACCAATTGCTGCTCAGAGTGTGAAGAAATAGAGATACAACCATTGTTGGTGGGAGTGCAGACTGGTTAAATCTTTTAGAGGGTCAACTCAACCACATCTCTCAAAATTCAAAATAAACACAGCCCAACCCAGCAATTCTTCTGAAAGAATTTTATGCTATGGCTATACACAAAAAGTATATAAAGGTATATGTGAAAGGATGTCACTGTAGCAAAGATTCTAAATCACTTTTTAAAAATCTAGGAGTAGCAACCAAATTACAGTATGTTCATAAAGAAAAGAGCATAAACCATAAAGAAAAAGACATGCACACAATGAACTAGACACTATTAACAGTGCAACAGAGGGAATGTCAGGGGTTGCAGAAAAAGATGTTCTCACTTAATTTTACAACCTTATTATTTGAATGTCCCAAAGGTGAATTGAATTTATAATTACAAGTTAAAACATCAAAACAAAGACAAAAATTCCAGTCTAGAATTAAATAAGAACCAGACAAATTTTACATTTATAGATTACATTTATACATTTATAGATAATAGTATTAAATAAATCATATTAAGATATACAGTAAACAAATTCACATAATAAATAAATGAAGAAATAAAAATGTATTAAAGCTATAAAACTGAGTTTTAAAATGAGATTTTAGCAGTCCCTTTTCAAATGAATGTTATAAGTTCTTACCTCTGTGTTGGCCCAAATCTTTTCTTTGTCCTCTCTCCAAATCTTTCCTTTGTGAAGAAAGTAAATTCTTCTGTTCAATGGCTTTTAGAGCACATTCTCTAGAAATGTCTTTTATTTTTTCCCTTTGATCGCTGTGACTTGACTTAACTGTAAAACAAATCATTCTTACAATAATGAATACAGACCACTTTTCAAATTCATCAACAAAAGTACAAATCGAATAAATGTTTTAAGATGCTGTATATTAAATACAAAATACAGATTAAAGTATACAACAAACTGATTTTTACGCTTAAAAACTACTATGGCTCTGAAAGCACAGAGAAACTCAAACACTGGTTAAGTCTAATTGTTCAGCTAAAACTATAGGTCTCAGAGAAATGCGTACATTAAAAGGCAAAACTTTGTTACCTACTTGTTACTTTTTCTCCATGGTCATGGAAAACTAGTAAGCACCCTCCTTTTCTGTGGTCCTTTATCAGGAACTACAGACTTACTAAGTGAAGAAAGGGGAAGCTTAACTTCTCAGGGACAATGTAAAAATGTCAACTTAAACACATACCTGGTCCTCTACCACCACTTGTTTGAATGTGGCTCCGATTCAATGATGAAGTATCTGTTGGAAATTTTTGATTTTCTCTCTGTTTTGCCTGATCACCAAATCCATTTTCCTTTGAATTATCTGACTTATAACTTGAAGGTTTTTCACATCCTTAAAAAGACAAACAAAAATGTACCTACCTCCCCACCTGAAGAAGAGATGTTTCTATCACCTTTTTAGACATTTTTAATACTGTTGACAAAATTATGCAACAACTCAGAGGATTTTTAAAGAATTTCTACACGTTTTTTAATGCATCCAAAAATGGCCAGTGTGCTAAGTTACTTTAAATCTCAATACTGACTGCTAGAAAAAGCAACCAGCCAAGTATCCCCTTCTGTGTTTGTGTGACCATAACAGTGGGGAGCTCCTGAAGGTGCTTCAGACACCACTAATGATGAAAGATTTCTTCATAAAGATTAAGTCACAAGTATTAAAATTCTTCTGAACTCTGCTTTACCAAAACTAAATTTGAAATTACCTTCAACATTCATTTTTTATTTGGGATATTAGTATTCCTTGTGTGACTGTGATGATAGAAAAACACTAATAAAATTAAAACAAAGAATTACCCATATTTTCTGCAATGGATTTATAATGTGACCAGCTGACGACCTGTCTGAGTGCATCTTCAGTAGAAACTGCTGTGCCATCTGGGTTTGCGTAAAACAAAAGCAGTGGCTGGAAGTGGCATCGGACGCACTTGGAGACCACATCTTTCCATCTAGTTCCAACCTTTTAAAAAAACCACAGTGAATACAAACAAAACCTTACATGAAAAGGCAAAGACTGAATTCCTTTGTATATTAAAAATTTTAAAGACATTCAGATGCTAGCAGTTCAACTGTTCATATTATATGATTAATTTTATTTTATTCAGTAAGTAGTCTAACTAAAAATCTTTTAAACATTTTAAAAACTGATGGACCGAAGTACACACTTTCTGTACCAAGATTTAGATTACCAAATTTTAAAAAGCTTTTCATATATAGGGTTGATTGACTTTTGACAAGGATTTCAAGGCAATTTAATGGGAAATATAAAGAATCTATTCAAATGGTGCTAGAACAAGAGAAAAAATGAAGTTTGACACCATTACATATGAAGCACAAAAATTAATGATGAGTCATGGAAAAACTTTAAAGCTTATAGGAGAAAGCAGAAGAGAAAATTTTAACAGCGTTGGGAAAGATCAAGATTTTTTAGACAGAACATCAAACCACAGAAGAAAAAGTTATAAAATGGGCTTCACGAAAATGAGTAACTTCTGCTCTTTGAACGATAACATTAAGAAAATGAAGAAAAACAAGCCACATACACCTATCTAATAATGGAGTGGTGAGCAGAATCAGTAATTTGTACAACTCACTAATAAAAGATAATCCAATTTGAAAAAAATGGGCAAAACATCTGAATAGACACATCACCAAAAAGACATTAAGAATGGCCAATTAGCACATGGAAAGATCCTCAAGGCATTATTAATCATAAGGGAAACGCAAGTTAAAAGTCACAGTGAGATGGTAATATACATCCACTAGTAGGATTAAAATTCAAAAACTATCAACTTGGAATGCTGCTCAGAATGTGGAGCAACTAGAACTATCATAATGTAAATTGGTACAGTCACTTTGGAGATCAATTTGCCAGTTCCTTGTAAAGATTAACATATGCTTACCATACAACCCAGAAATTCCACTTCTGGGTATTATCCAAGAGCAACAGAAAATATGTTCACACAAAGACTGTTCATACTTCAACAGGTGAGTGAGTAAATTGTTAGATAGCCATAAAATAGAACACAACAGAAATGAAGCACCAATACACACAACATGAATGAATCTTAAAAGGCATTATGCCTTACTTAGCAAAGTAAGCCAAACACAGAATACCTACTGTAGAAGATCATTCATATAAAATTATTGAATGAACAAAACTAATCTATAGGGAGATCTGTTATTTTTCCGGGGCCCAGGGAGAATTGGCAGTAAAGGAACATGACATAATTTTTTGTGGTGATGAAAATGTTCTACGTAATGACTGTGGAGGTTACATCAGTGTGTATATAGGTATCAAAACCCAAAACATACACTTAAAATAAGTATATTTTAATGATTAAATTATACCTCTATAAAGTTGATGTAAAAAAACAAAACCAACCAAATACAAACAAAGCTTTCTTATAATAGTGGCTTTTTCAGGGAAGGAAAAAGCCTTTATTTAAAAAAAAGTCCAGAGGAGCATTTTCAAACTACATGTATTTAGCTGTTTATCTTCCTTACCTGAGATTCTCACATATTTGAGGAACTAAAGTAATTTGAAAACAGAACCTAAAACTCACAGGGTGACTATACAGCCATTTTTTCCTTCCAATTTTGACAATTTAAATTATGTGAAGCAAAGTAGGAGGGCTAGAATACTGCTACACACTGACTCAAGATGGAACTTCTTGATAAACTGCTATGTATCTTGATAAACTGCTATGTCAAAATACTAAGTAACTCAAGCGAAGTGCTGATTTTTGAATACCAAAATTTTTTCATTGGCTTTACTGAGTATAATATACATGGAAAAAAACTATCCAGTTATAGTATAAAAGTTAATGTGTTTTGACAAACTTACACAGTCATGTAATCCTCACCCCCAAACTTCTCTTGCATCCCCCATACCTTTGCAGTGCCTGGCAACCAATAATCTGATATCCTGTCACTTTGCTTTTTCCTTTACTAGAATTTTATGTAAGTGGAATCATAGTATTTAATTGTTTATATCTCATTTCTTTCACTTAGCATAATGCTTTTGAGATTTTTCCACACTGTCGCATGTATCAAGTTCATTCCTTCTTACTGCCAAGTATTATATTCCATTGTATGCTTTTCCACAACTTATCAATTCACCTGTTGATGGACACGTGAATATATTTATTAATAACCAAAATTGGAAACAAACTACTATGAACATTTAAGTACAACTTTTGTGAGGACGTTTTTCATAGGAGTGGAATTGCTAGGTTGTACGTGTAAGAAACTGATAGACTGTCTTCTAAAGTGACTATTCAACTTTGCATTTCCACAGCCTTGTATGGGCAATCTAGCTGTTCCACATCTTGCCAACTCTTGGTACGGTTAGTCATTTTAATTTAAGCCATTGTTAATAGGCGAGTAATGGTATCTCATTGTTAAGTGAATTTGTACTTCTTTTGTGCTTAATGGCATACTGAATATCATTTCAAGAGCCATTTATGTATCTTCAATAAATGTCCAAATCATTTACCCATTTTTAAACTGACTTGTCTTATTACTGAGCTGTAAGAGGTCTTTATATATTCTAGAAATAGCCTTTATTACATATCTGCTTCACAAACATTTTTCCCAGTCTACGGCTTGCCTTTTCATTCTAGTAAGAGTATCTTAAAGAAGAGAAAAAGTTCTGATGATGAAGTCCAATTTATTGGTTATTTTTGTGGTTCATCTTTATTAACTGTTATCTAAATAGATCTCTCCATAAATACGAGTTTTAGCATTCTCCTGATATTTCCATCTCAGCCATTTTGGGCCTTTTTTTTTATTAATATACAATTACATGAGCAACATTATGGTTACTAGACTCCCCCTATTATCAAGTCCCCACCACATACCCCATTGCAGTCACTGTCCATCAACGTAGTAGGATGTTATAGAAAAACTACTTGTCTTCTGTGTTATACTGCCTTCCCTGTATACCCCACGGTGCCCCCATCCCACTACATTATGTGTCCTAATTGTATAGCCCTTTTCCCCCCTTATCCCTCCCTTCCACCCCTCTTCCCCAGTCCCTTTGGTAACTGTTAGTCCATTCTTGGGTTCTATGAGTCTGCTGCTGTTTTGTTCCTTCACTTTTTGCATTGTTCTTATGCTCCACAGATGAGTGAAATCATTTGGTACTTGTCTTTCTTTGCCTGCCTTATTTCACTGAGCATAATACCCTCTAGCTCCATCCATGTTGTTGCAAATGGTAGGATTTGTTCTCTTCTTATAGCTGAATAATATTCCATTGTGTATATGTACCACCTCTTCTTTATCCATTCATCTATTGATGGACACTTAGGTTACCTCCATTTCTTGGCTACTGTAAATAGTGCTGCAATAAACATAGGCATGCATATGTCTTTTTGAAACTGGGATCCTACATTCTTAGGGTAAATTCCTAGGCGTGCAATTCCTGGATCAAATAGTATTTCTATTTTGAGTTTTTTGAGGAACCTCCAAACTGCTTTCCACAATGGTTGTACTAATTTACATTCCCACCAGCAGAGTAGGGGGGTTCCTCTTTCCCACATTCTCACCAACATTTGTTGTTGTTTGTGTTTTGGATGTTGGCCATCCTTCCTGGTGTGAGGTGATATCTCATTGTGGTTTTAATTTGCATTTCCCTGATGATTAGTGATGTGGAACATCTTTTCATGTGCCTGTTAGCCATCTGAATTTCTTCTTTGGAGAAGTGTCTGTTCAGCCACTATGCCCATTTTTTAATTGGCTTATTTGCTTTTTGTTTGTTGAGGTGCATGAGCTCTTTATATAATTTTGATGTCAATCCCTTATCGGATATGTCATTTATGAATATATTCTCCCATACTGTAGGATGTCTTTTTCTGCTAATGGTGCCCTTTGCTGTACAGAAGCTTTTCAGCTTGATATATTCCCACTTGTTCATTTTTCCTTTTGTTTCCCTTGCCTGGGGAGATATGTTCATGAAGAAGTTGCTCATGTTTATGTCCAAGAGATTTCTGCCTATGTTTTTTCCTAAGAGTTTTATGGTTTCATGACTTACATTCAGGTCTTTGATCCACTTTGAGTTGACTTTTGTGTATGGGGTTAGACAGTAATCCAGTTTCATTCTCTTACATGTAGCTGCCCAGTTTTGCCAACACCAGCTGTTGAAGAGGTTGTCATTTCCCCATTATATATCCATGGCTCCTTTATAATATATTAATTGACCATATATGCTTGTGTTTATATCTGGGCTCTCTATTCTGTTCCACTGGTCTATGGGTCTGTTCTTGTGCCAGTACCAAATTGTCTTGATCCTGTAGCTTTGTAGTAGAGGTTGAAGTCAGGGAGCATAATTCCCTCTGCTTTATACTTCCTTCTCAGGATTCCTTTGGCTATTCGGGGTCTTTTGTGGTTTAGAACTATTTGCTCCAGTTCATTGAAGAATGCTGTAGGTATTATGATAGGGATTGCACTGAATCTGTAGATTGCTTTAGGCAGGATGACCATTTAGACAATATTAATTCTTCCCACCCAAGAGAATGGGATGCATTTCCATTTATTAGTGACCTCTTTAATATTTCTTAAGAGTGTCTTGTAGTTTTCAGGGTATAGGTCTTTCACTTCCTTGGTTAGGTTTATTCCTAGGTATTTTATTCATTTGGATGTGATTGTGAATGGGATTGTTTTCCTGATTTCTCTTGCTGCTAGTTCATCGTTAGTGTATAGGAATGCAGCAGATCTCTGTGTATTAATTTTGTATCCCTCAACTTTGCTGAATTCAGATATTAGATCTAGTAGTTTTGGAGTGGATTACTTAGGGTTTTTTATGTACTATATCATGTCATCCGCAAACAGGGACAGATTGAGTTCTTCCTGGCCGATATGGATGCCTTTTATTACTTTGTGTTGTCTGATAGCCGTGGCTAGGACCTCCAGAACTATGTTGAATAAAAGTGGAGAGAGCGGGCATCCTTCTCTTCTTCCCAATCTTAAAGGAAAAGCTTTCAGCTTTTCCCTGTTAAGTATAATGTTGGTTGTGGGTTTGTCATATATGGCCTTTATTATGTTGAGGTACTTGCCCTCTATACCCATTTTGTTTAGAGTTTTTATCATGAACGTTGAATTTTGTCAAATGCTTTTTCAGCATCTATGGAGATGATCATGTGGTTTTTGTCCTTCTTTTTGTTTATGTGGTGGATGATGTTGATGGTTTTCGAATGTTGTACCATCCTTGCATCCCTGAGATGAATCCCTCTTGATCATTATGGATGATCTTTTTGATGTATTTTTGAACTCGGTTTGCTAACATTTTCTTGAGTATTTTGCATCTATGTTCATCAGGGATATTGGTCTGTAATTTTCTTTTTGGTGGTGTCCTTGCCTGGTTTTAGTATTAGAGTGATGTTGGCCTCGTAGAATGAGTTTGGGAGTATTCCCTCCTCTTATACTTTTGGAAAAATTTAATGAGGATGGGTATTAGGTCTTCACTAAATGTTTGATAAAATTTAGCAGTGAAACCATCTGGTGCAGGCATTTTCTTCTTAGGTAGTTTTTTGATTATCAATTCAATTTCTATGCTGGTAATTGGTCTTTTCAGATTTTGTGTTTCTTCCTGGGTCAGCCTTGGAAGGTTGTATTTTTCTAGGAAGTTGTCCATTTCTTCTAGGTTATCTAGTTTGTTACCACATAATTTTTCATAGTATTCTCTCATAAGTCTTTGTATTTCTGTGGTGTCCGTAGTGATTTTTCCTTTCTCATTTCTGATTATTTTTATGTGTGTAGACTCTCTTTTTTTCTTGATAAGTCCGGCCATGGGTTTATCTATTTTGTTTATTTTCTCAAAGAACCAGCTCCTGCTTTCATTGATTCTTTCTATTGTTTTACTCTTCTCCATTTAATTTTTTTCTGCTTTAATTTTTATTATGTCCCTCCTTCAACTGACTTTGGGCCTCATTTGTTGTTCCTTTTCTAGTTTCTTTGTGAATTTAGACTGGTCGTTTTGGATTGTCCTTCTTTCCTGAGGTAGGCCTATATTGCAATATATTTCCCTCTTAGCACGTCCTTCGCTGCATCCCACAGATTTTGTCGTGTTGAATTATTATTGTCATTTGTCTCCATATATTGCTTTATCTCTGTTTTTATTTGGTCTTTGATCGATTGATTATTTAGGAGCATGTTATTAAGCCTCCATGCATTTGTGGGCTTTTTCATTTTCTTTGTGTAATATATTTCTAGTTTCATACCCTTGTGATCTGAGAAGTTGGTTGGTACAATTTCAATCTTTTTGAATTTACTGAGGTTCTTTTTGTGGCTTAATATATGATCAATTCTTGAAAATGTTCCATGTGCACTTGAAAAGAATGTGTATCCCATTGCTTTTGGATGGAGTGTTCTGTAGATGTCTGTTAGGTTCATCTGTTCTAATATGTTGTTTAGTGCCTGTCTCTTTACTTATTTTCTGTCTCGTTGATCTGTCCTTTGGAGTGAGTCGTGTGCTGAAGTCTCCTGAAATGAATACATTGCATTCTATTTCCCCCTTTAATTCTGTTAGTATTTGTTTCACATATGTAGGTGATCCTGTGTTGGGTGCATATAGTGGCCTCTGACACAGAGTGGCCGGGTGTGGATCCCATCCTCCACAAACGGCCAGAATGTCAATTTCTCAAGCACGCTGCCTTTCCAAGTCCCCCAACGTCCAGAGCACCACACACTATAGGATTCTGCTCACAAAGCAGATCTCCAGGGCTAGGTGTTCAGCAGTCCCTGTCTTCCACCCCCTCCCCAACTCCAGTTCTCTTCCTCCCACCAGTGAGCTGGGGTGGGGGAGAGGCTTGGTTCCCGCCAGATTAAGGCTTTCCTACGTTACCCTGTTTTGTGAGGTGTGCTCTGTTCGTGAGGTCCTTTTGCAGTCTGGTTCACCCTTGTTTCTTGTTGCTGTTTTAAGGTTCGTTGTATTAATTAAGTATATTTTTGTTCAATTTGTGGTTTTGGGAAGAGCCCTCCATCTCACTTCTCACTCCGCCATCTTGCAAGTCCCCTGGTCTTCTTTTTTTCTTGGTAATTTAATATTAGAGCTGGCCTGGAACTTACCTTGGGAGTCACCTGGTTATTACTCTGAACCATCATTTTCAAGATGCTGATGAAATTCCTGAGAGAACAGAAGGTGTGCTGCATTTCCCTACCTTGCTTTCACCCCATATCATGTGATTGGAAGAAATAGGATAGCAAAGCAGGTCAGTTTTTATTAATACTCCTTCAGAGTATAGGCCCTATTTTCCTACTTCTTTGCATATTTGGTAATTTTTTATTGAATTCTATTTTGAAATGGAATAATGAAATTTTACTGAATTTTACATTTTTGGGTGCTGACGTTTGCTGTGTTCCTTTATAAAGTGCTGCACTTTGGGCATGTAGTTATGTGGGATCGGCATGGTCCTTTGAAGGCTCCATTTTAAGCATTTTATGTCAGTTCAGAGCAATATTCAGCCTAGGGATAATTTAGCCCTCTATTAAAGTGATACTTGGGGCTCTCTTGTCCTCTCCTGGCACAAGCCAGGAGCTGTCCTCACACTGTATCTCTAAGTAAAAGCCTCTCCCTGGCTCTCCTACCTTGGGTGTTTGCTAAATTCATTCTTCGACTCTGCAACAAGAACTCTGGCATAATTTTTGGGGGCTCGTCCGGGATAACTTCGGAGGTGAGTATCAGCATCCAAGGCTGCCTTTTTTTTCACTGTCCTTATAGAAGGAAGCCGTCTATGGCTCACAACATCGGTCACTCATCAGCCACTTAAATGGGACTAGCCCGGCAGCTGTTCTCAGTCTCGAGCGACAGGTTCCCCTGCGTCTCCCTCAGTTGATCCCCTGTCTCCTTTTGGGAGCCAGGAATGTCACCTGAGTCGGGGCCAGGATTCCCTTTCAGAGGCATCTCCTTGGATGTGAGACACCAAGGAAGGCCATAGGCAACTGCGAGAGTCTAGGGTGAGGCTACACTTCAGCGGCTCCTCAAAGGTCCGCGTGTCTGGAATCAGACCCTGACAGCCCAACTGGGTATCCATGAGGAGTGTCTCTCTCTGTCTTTCTGACTTCCACCCTGCTTTTTCAGACTGCCCTGGCCTCTGGGTGAGGCAAGGGTGCTCTTTACTTCCTTTACACGCTCTCTGTGTGCCTCTAACTTCATCAATTTCATGGAACCCGATGCTGACCACCGCAAGGTAGGAGATCCATGCTTCGCTCTTATTCCTAAGTGCTGTACTTTTTATCTCATCAAATGTGTCTGAGCACCCATTAGCCACTTAAAAGATGATTAGTTTTGGCTACCAGTCTTAAGTCTCGGGTGAAAGGTTTCCCACTCTCTGCCGCTCCTTGATCCCCCGCCTCCAGATGGACGGGAATGTCAGGGAGTGGCTGAGCTGATTTTCTACTTTCCTATCCTAATCTGTGGACTCCAAGGGCAGACAGGACTAGTAGACAGTGGTCCTTGGATCTCGGCTCTGGCTGATTGATCCAATGGTGCTGAGTGAACCTCCAGCTAGGCTGCTGCTTATGCGAGTTGCAGATGACACCTGACCTCTTGTCTCACAGATCAGATTTCTTACAGTGTGACTAGCAGGATAATTACCATGCAGTGGCAGAAACTAGTGTCTAAGAGTATAGACGCCCCATAAATATCCGTGGCAGGCTCTGAACAATCTCTGGCCTTGGAAAAAGTTCCCCTGTTCCCCCTTCAAAGCAGTCCTCCTAGGCCTGAGTCACTTTCTCCTGTGTAATATAAATGAAGTCTGTGAAGTAATCAAACTGAACCCTGAGCCCAAAATGTAAATGGCTCTATTCTATTGACCTCCCTTCCTTACAGGCAGTCATCCTGGGACTGGCATTTCCTTTTCTGCAGCTCCAGGGAAGCGAAATAGGCTTGTGACTCTGACCAAGGCTCTGGGAGCTAGAGGTCACACAGTCCCTGCACTTAACAGACAGGCAGGGGCTCTCAAGGAATGACTAAAGCTTGTGCAGAGAAAACTAGGAAAACTCCCAAAAGGTGTCAAGTAGGAGCACACTGGTAGGTCCCACTAAATCCAGAGCTCTGAGGCAACTCTTGCTTAGTGAGAAGGTAAGAGGGAACTCAAGGCAAGGTACAGGCCATGCTGGTAAAGAGTGGTTAAATCCAGTAGGCCTGGCAGAGGAGGTGACTGACCACTGTCACCCAGGCTCCAAGGTGAGGGGATGCCCTCACAGAGAGGCTGACCAGGTGTTGCACACATGTCTTTCTCTCTCTTCTGGATGGGAGCTTCCTCTTCAAGTTTAAAGCCAGACATGCCTCTGGCATGCATTCTAAAGAACTGGGAGCAATTTGATCCCCAGACCCACTGAAAAAGAAGTGTCTTATCTTCTGCACACAAGCTTGGCCTCATTACAAACTATCTGATGGAGAGGCTTGGCCCCTAAAAGAAGTATACAATATAATAAGGTTATGCAGCTAAATATATTTTGGCACAAGGAAGGAAAATAGTCAAAAGTCCCATAGACTACTACAATATGGTACTAGTTTTCTAAATTTTTTGGGGTGAAAATCTATTCTACTTATTGGGTTCATCATTATCCTCAAAAATTGGGAAGTTTTCAAACTAAACTCCCTGAAACAGAAGAAATTTCTTTTACAGTACAGCCTGGCTGTAAATGTCTGTTGCTAGAATTGTACCTCCATTTCACTTCCAGCCTCCTGGACACACACAGTCCCTATCAGTTCAGAGCCTTCACTGGCCCTGTTAGTCTGGGGCCATCTAAATCTTAACTCAGTTATGTAAACTGCTCACCCTTAGAGTGTATTCTTGAAAACTGAGATACTTTTAGTCAAATAAGCTAAAAGGAAAGAAGGCAATTGAATATCAGTAACTCAAATCTTTGTATCAGTTTATCTGTCTGTGTAAATGTTCTTTGAAAAGTATCACTAACAGCGGCATTATGTCCCAATCTGTATGTTTGTGGGTCTAAGTGTGTAAATGAAAGATTTTTCTACCTCCGGATGGTATTAATAAAAATTTATTTAAAGACAAGTGCTTGTGAAAATTGGGCACTCTAAAATTTCCAGAAAATTCTAATAAAAGATATTAAGCATTAATGATAATTTAAGTTGAACTGAAACGGACATGTCCTTATGGTTATCGGCTGCCTAAGTTTACCTAAAGTCATTTAAGTCGATGTTATCTGTTAAATCTTTCAAGAAAAAAATGCTTAAAAAGAGGCTTGACTTTGTCTAATGTTTGGTAAAAGTTTTGTGAGCATGGTTGTTAAGAACAAGTAAATTAAATAAGTGTAGCAAGTGAACACCTTAATAATAGTGTGTTACAATGTGTTATAATGTATATACCTACAAACGGCCTGAGAATTTTTGTAGTAACCTAAAACCTTAAAGTTTTGCTAAGTTTGTAGACATATTTTGTGTTTAGTGAGAGATTGTGCTGTAAAGCACATGGTTCCAGAAATTAAAATGTATTCATAAATTTATCAATCTAAAGAATGCTAGTGTAATAGTTTACAATAGCCTACTTCTCAGATTTCACTGAAAATTAAGGTTCCTAATGGTTTGAAGTCTAATTAAAACTACTTAAAGTAATAAGGAAAACATTTCTGTATGCTAAAAGATGTGTGTTTTAATAAGAGAAGGTATAAGGAATGGAAATTCGTTTTGTTGAGGATAAAAGAAGGTAACTGTTCTAAAGTACAGCTGTTTATTTAAAGAGGGAGAACACTGAATGTAAAGGGAAAGTTGTAGAAAGCTTGTGGAAAAATTGATACAGTCATGCTATGTGAAATTAAAGCAAATGAGTCTTGATATCAAGTACACAGCAAATTAGAATTTTGTTTTCAGTTAAAAAGACAAAGTTTTCTTAAACTGTTAGTCTGCTTTTAATGTAGAAGATTGCAAAAGGTTTTCTAATTGTTTTATCAAAGCAGTTTCTCATGCTTAAAGTCTCAATGAATTGTCTGAGTATTTAAGAAAATGAGATCTTAATATTAAAAGGACTAAAAACTAAACTTTGCTAACAACTGTGTAACCTTCTGTATTTGCCTTAGAGGTATTTTGTTGTCATTCTGGTTAAATGGATAAGTATTGCTTCATGGCAACCTATAATCTTATTTAAGCAAGTGCCAAAGAAACTTTCTTCTGACAATTTCCCAAAATCAAATTCAAAAAGGTGCTGTATTTACCTCTAGTTAAAAGGGCCCCTGGAACATGTCAGAGGAATTTTTTCTCATTGGGGACAGTATTTGCCTAATTTGGCTTATTTATCTGATATATAATTACCTGCTTAATTAACTGGAAAGCACTGTCAAAGGGAATGATGCTAAAGTTTGTTACTAAATGTTCTGTGTTACAGAAATATTCAAATTTCCTTATGTCAACTGTCTTATAGTAAGCTCTCATCAGATCTTTAGCCATTGCCATTTGTAAGTCTTTTGTCATTTATAGTCACTGTTTTATTACTCCCAAACTAGTAAAGAACTAGATTCCAGCAGAACAGGTATTGGTCACATAGAATTAAGTAAACTAAGGAAGATGATTTTGTGGCTTTTTGTTTCAAATTTTGCTGATAAAGTGTTTTAAGCTTTTTCTACTAAGCTGACAACAGTTTAGTAAATGATAATATCTTTATAAGCAGAATTGAAACATTTATCTTTCTATCTAATCCCTCCAGAATTTAAAAACTCTCAGTGACTATTTTCATATTTCATGGCAGTATGTTTATTTGCATAAGTTCAATAAGAATATGCTTTCCTTGTAAGAGGACCAATTAAAAACACAGGTTATATTACCAAAGCTTTGACTGGAATGTCATACCTGCGAGACACGTGCACAAACTCAGATATGAACAGCTTTAAGGAACTAAGGTTGACTTTATAGAGCCAACAAAGCCCCTTGGAAGAACTGTCCTGGTACCTTGCTCACAGGGTTCCCAGCAGCCTTACCAGGTGAGTAAGAAAGGTCACTTCCTGGTAGGTGAAGGAACCTCAGGATGTCTTGGGGACCTCGAGAAGAGAGGAATTCACCCAAATCTACAGGTACTGCAGGCAAAACCTGATGGCACATCTGGCTTGGCTTTCTGGCCTCAAGAGGCCTTTAAAAGTCTAATTTGAAATTCCTTATAAAAAGTACCAGCAAAGCACATTTAAAAGAGCCTATGTAATCAATTGCTCTTCTTGCTGCACTTATGCAAATAATAAAGCCAAGTGCTAATTATTTTCTTAATCTGGTTAGTTCTAATAAAAATGAGGGTGATTTTAGAGAAAAGTATTGTTTCAATAATGCAGCCTTATCTATAGTAAATCCTAATACTAGTCATTGGGACATAGACTAGATCCAGAATTCTAGTTTCTTCAAAATGTCTGGCTATGATTCTCCAGATGTTTTAGTTTCTCCCATCATTTCAATTAAAGTTTTACTATTTCTAGTTCTCATATTCAACCATGCATTCTTAATCTCATCAAGTTTTTGTCCTTTCAGAATGGAAAATCCAACTCCAGATGTTGCTACTTAACCTAATAACACGATTTGTTCTATCTTGCCTAGAAGCCATAAAACTACAAATAGCAATAGAAATGGAACCTGGAAAAGAAGTCCCCATCTTCCGAGGCCCTCTCAACTGACCACTGATGGAGACCTAACTGCACGCCTTCTCAGCATGAAGCAGCCAGAGCAGTCATCGCCCCCTGCTAGGGTCTCTATCTTTAGAGGGGGGTATGAGACAGGGACCATGGGGTTAGACAGAATAGGGTGAGGGCCTCTGGAAAAAGTAAGGCAGGATATTTACAGTCAGAGCAATGTAAATACATGCAAGGAAACCCCCTACCAAAACTCTGTGTTAAACATTAAGCTCTAAAGTCATTCTTCAGTGAGATCAGTTGATACTCCCCAGATAAAGGAAAGTAGCCCATGTTTTTATTATGCTAATTGTTTGTAATCATGTGTAAGATTCACTTTAGCATGCTAAAAGGGATTTAATATCTTATCAAGGACAAACATCCTAAGGCCACTTTTAACAAGTCCACACCCTAAGCCCTTTATCAGTGCCCCAAAATCCTCAACTGCCTATAAATCACCTAGACAATGCACCACCCCGGACTCTCTTGTCCCCTTCTGGCTCAAGCCAGGAGCTCTGTCCTCTCACTGTATCTTCCAATAAAAGCCTCTACCCTGGCTCTCCTAAAAAAAAAAATAAAGTGCAGTAGAATGTCTTTCTGCTCTTGCGGTGGGGATGCAAACTACTCCTAGCCTTGAGTGAGTTCTGGGAATTGTCTGACCTTGTTTTCCAGTGGTTCTTTCCCCCACCTTGTGCAGGTTTGCCCCACACGTGGCAGGTCACTGTTCAGCCAAAGACTAAAAGGGACATGTCTGCCAATCTCCACAACTTTCCCTCATGCAGCTTTCTCTCTGGTCATCTGTCCAGCGAATGTTAGCCATCCTGGCCTCCATGTACTCCAATTTCAGTTTCCTCACCTCAGTCAGATTACTGGGCTATGTTTGGATTCCTCCTCCTTGCACTGCAACCCAGAAACTACTTCTAGGGAGTAAGCGGAGTTAAATGTAGGGTTCATCTCTTTTGTTTCCCTTTTTTCTGTTCAAACTGACTGTTGTCCAGTGTCTAAAAATGAGGTTTCACCTTTCTGGTAATCAAATTTTTAATACTGGAGGGGTGGGTTATTTCCATAGGAGTTAATCCTTCATGGGCAGA
The DNA here is from genome assembly GCA_032199065.1 of Smutsia gigantea. Classification (NCBI taxonomy): domain Eukaryota; kingdom Metazoa; phylum Chordata; class Mammalia; order Pholidota; family Manidae; genus Smutsia; species Smutsia gigantea. Next base: position 186,537 of record JAVSCE010012358.1, read on the forward strand.
ACTAGAAGTTCACTAAATACCAAATATTTGAACTTTCATTGACTTAACCATAGTGCTGATAAATGGCCTAATGTTTTATATATATATATTAAAATGAAAGTAAATGGAATCGTATATCATTTGCTTACTTGAAATAACTTGTATTTTTTAATCAGTTTACTACTTAATAGAATTCTCAGAGCCAATTAAGCTTCAAAACAGTGTAGCTAAGATCAACAGTTTTCAACTACAGCTAAATCTGAATCTCACACAGAACTTTAAAACAATTCAGATCCCTACCCCTACAGCACTGAATCAAGAATTCAAAGTCCAGGTACATGTATCCTTTAAAACACTCCAAAGATGATTCTGATACATACTCCTAATTAAGAAGTATTATCCACTAGTTTTCTAGATATTATTATGTTTGAGTGAGTTATTTACCAAAAGATATAATAGATATATCTAATTCTCAATATCATACAAAATTTGAAAAGTCAGAAAAAAAAACAAGCAGATTTTTGTCAGCAGTTATACAAAGCAATTGTGAATACTCTGCAAAGAAATACATATAGCAACTTTGTATCAGACAAAAGGGCATACATATGGATCACTAACAAGGACATAGCTGCATACTAACATCTGTTAGTTGCCTTTTTATTATTCTAGAAATGGACTAGTTTAAAAATTGATTTCAAAATAAACCAGATTTCAAAAATTAATAAAAGGAAGTATAAACTTAATGATGCTATGATCAAGTTCACTTGTTACTTTAAGTATTTTTATATCATAATCATTAAATGTCATTATTTTATTACTTATATATTATATATGTATACATCTTTATTATATCATTTATTCCTAAGAAGTAAATATAATAATTATTCCAGTTAGTCAAAGTGTCACTTACCTCTTTCACATTTGCATCATCAAAAAATACCCATTTGGAGCTCTTGGTATGAAAAGCAAAGGCACAATAATGTCGGCTGGTGTAGCAGATCATACCAACTAGATGAAGTTCACTACTTTTGGCATTTTCATCAGTAACCCTATAAAAAAGCTGTTTAAAAAATAACATATATTTAATACTTTATCTTTTAAAAAATGAACAATAATTTTATAAGTCATGTATTTGACTCTGTATGAAAAATATTTTTCATGAGTGCTGCCCCAATTCAGTAATATATTAGTACTTGAAAACACCACAGACACTGTACAATTAACAGAAACACTATTTTTAATTAGTCCCTAAGAAACATTAAGTCTAATAAAATGAATTAATTACTATTTACTTTAGTAACATAGTATCTGCAATAAGACAGAATTAAAACTATGTTTAAACTCAAAATGTGAGATAAATTACACATTTCCTGATAATTTTTTATTGAATTGCATTATTTGAATATACATTAAACATATTACCTACATGATAATTACCTAAAAGTTTAATTGTAACATAAGCCAACTGAAATGTGAATTATGACAGTAATAAAGCATATTGAGATCAATGCTATAGATGAATTTTAGACCTTAAACCTTTCCAGATTAGTATTTATATTTATACTCATTTTCTCTCTCTCTCTCTCTCTCTCTCTCTCACACACACACACACACACACACACACACACACACACACACACACACCACCATATAATCATCATTCTAGAATGACACAAGGATCGAGCATGATAGTTTGTGACTGAAAGCCATTCCTGGTCTACACAAGAAAGACATTCCAAGTTAGGCTGATTTGATTAACTTTATCAGTTATATCTGAGTAGTATTTCCTTTAGAAAGAAAATTTAGTTCTGAAAAAGAGTGCATTATAATATATGAACATGTTTTATAGAAATGTAAAGACAAAGAGAATGAGAACAGTTGCGGTACCCCGGGAAGACAGAGATGTGTTGTTAGATTCCGAACAACATCTTCAGTCAAGTCAGAATGCTCAGAATCCCAGACTAAACCGATGGTAACAATCTCAGGACAGTTCATTAAAACACGGCGAATTTTTATTTTTTGGCCACAGTTACTCTAGAGAAAAACACAAAACACCAAGATTTAAAATTACAAAACAAATACACCACAGGTAATGCCTTACACAGTTTCTATTACACACCAATCTTAACATCTGGGTATTTCTTAAGATAGTAAAATAGACTTTTAACAAACTATTTGTCTTCATTATTGATTAAACAGGAAGTTTATCTTAAACCAAGTACTTTTCTTTGTTGGTGTTTTTGTAAGATCTGTTAAAACAAGTATTCAACCTAAAAAAGGCAGAAATAAAACCCTTGTAGCCATTAATAATATCACATGAGATAAGAAAGATACCATAGTAATGTTATTTAAAGAAAAAAAGAAACTCTTTAGTCAAACGGTAGACTTCAGAACTTAAAAATACAGAAATGTTAATATTCTGCGAATCACACTTACAGGACATTTCCTGTAGTCATCAGTTGTACTTGCTGCTTGCAACAATTCTGCAAACATTTCAGGCTTAAAGCGCTCATGCCTTTCCATCATTCTTTCAACTTCATTGCTACAAAAGAAAGAAGCCATCCCAAATCTGGCCTTATGAACTTTAAAAAGACCTAGTGAATTATACATGAAAAATACCAAGTTATCAATACAGGTGTGGTCACTTTTTGTCTTAAAACGTGATTTTGTCTGAAAAATTAACCATAAAGTAAAAAATTATGAAATTCAGCAGGAGTATGATGGAAAAAACTAGATGAAGAATAGAATAAAATAACAAAACTATACCATCATTTGTAACTACGTGAACAAGGTAAGATGTTCCACCTGAAGGCAGTTCTAAGTCGAATGTTTCTTTTACATTATTACTTAACTAGGGACTTGAGTTTAAACTTTGGCTTAACAAGAACAACAAATTATAGGAAAAGCTCCCTCTCTGCCCTTAAATTTTAGAAACAAAGTTATCACTGTCAGCTAATTAATGCAAAATTCACAACCCAAGCTATTTAAGCCAGGCTTGCACCTTAATGTTCCTACTATGAACGCTAACAATTCATGAGAGCCTAGGGGGGATATCAATGATACTTTTTATTCAACCGTCTCTAGAATCACATTTTTACCTATCAAAGTATTAAGTATCTTTAAACAACTATTTAAACATCTCCAATAAGAAATGTAAAGTAAGCTAAAGTACCCTTACTAGCTTCCACTCTAAATGCTCAGGATCTACTTAAGAGTAACATTAACTGTCCCAGAGCTGGATATATTTTACACTTCAGTGGCTTAAATAATATTCAGTATTCAATAGCCACTAAAAAGTACTTATCCTCTAAAGTACTCCCCACGTACACCAGAAAGCACTAAATCTGACAGGCTCATTCAAATTGCACTTAATGGTTTTACAAAATTGACAGCATCAGTGTAGCAGTTACCCAGATTTTGAATGTGAACTGAAACCAGACCTCGGTTTCAATCTTCATTTATTCATTTATCAGATGAACCTTATAAACCTATTTTTCATAAAAGAGTGTTTCTGTTAAGATTAAAAGTAACAATTTCGCCTGGAACATAGTAAACATTCAGTAATAGTTATTCAATTATTATTACCAATGAAAGAGAGAGAGATTCTAATTCTAATTGCTTTTGCAATTTGTGGTGTGTACAAGGGAAAGACTGATGGAGCTCTAATTCTTAATACTGCCTCAGAGCACAGTCATTTTATATGTTTCAAAATAGACTTAAAGAATTTTAGTTTTTAATTGGTGGTCTTGTTCAAACATCGTCCAATTATTCATACAAACTGAAAAAAAATGACCCTACAAGTGACTAAAGTTTAGGGAATGTTTCTCTGAACCAATGTTTTCCAACTCTGTTTATATAAAAATGATACTAAACACACCCAAATAACCAAATTGTTATTATTCAATAATGTTTAAGAAATAATGTGTTACATTTTAAAAAGTCTAGAATTTTAATAATATAATGAAATGGACGACCCTCTAATATTTACTTTGCACAGTGAAAGAATTATTGGTAGCATTTAGTGACTAACTGTTGTACTAACATACTCTGATAATTATTGAGATGTATTTTGTCTTTTGGATTAAGATAATCTACAAATAGTTACTATCTTATTCAGTGTTATCATACATCAAATATTCATACTCTCAAACACCTGTTAGAAACAATTCTTTTTTTTTTTACTAGACTTCAGCTTTTTTATTATCATTACTTTTTAAAGTTTTTTCCACTTGTTTTTGCAAGGCCTAGGTACCTTATTACAATTTATATTCGCTCTGCAACAACTACAAGAGGTAGGCATAGAGCATGAAAAAGTTTCTCAGTACCTCCGTGTGGGTTGTTTACCGCATACCACTCACTTTGCACGTGGAAAGTGATTATCTTCCAGCCTTTTCTAAATCCTAAAACAAAGCTGCTGCCACCCCAAAAATGCTCTACAAGAGTGTACTCACAGATAAGAAACTTTCTCTACTGAAGGACACTGTCATAATGTTTGTTGCAGAGCATTCATATATACACATTTATTTTAAAAAATAAACAAACAACAACAAAAGCTGAACCCAGGTTCCTAGAACCAATTCTCTTGATTCTCTATTTCCACAAAATAAAGTGTACCATTTGGCCAAGACTACAGATGTGTTTTTTTCCCCCCCACGGATGCAAGTGGCATGCAAAATAAATTAAAGAACAGATACTAAAACATACACATGATAAAACTGCTGAAGTAGATCTTTAAAAGCATTTATATATAAACATAATTTATAATACTTCTCTTCTTTCCTCTATGTACAGTCACCAAGCTGTAGTTATACATCTAGAATTTCCTCTGCTGTGCCTCCACCCTGCAATCTGTAGCGACCAGTTCTCCAGCTTAGAGTAGGGTCCCATATGCCAACAAAAAAATGTGTATTGTCATGGATTCACGGATGAACCAGGATACTGCATAATCAAGTGTTGAAAAACACAGTGTGCCACCCTGGACATCCCTGAGTTGAATGTAGTCAAATATAAACCATGCCAGGCAATGACACATGAAAAAATACCATAATGTCCCATCTGAATATGTGGTGGGCTGCCCACCCAATAATCAAACTGCCAACAAAGCATTTTGAAATTGGCTCACAAATTATTGTAGCAGGAAGCATGTTAATTCACAGTTTGGTCCACCTGATCATTCTGGACTGAGAAATTGAATATGAGCCAGAGTTTTGCATTGCAACTTGAGTGGACATTACAAACCTCCAACCTCGGTCGGCTATTGCTTTGGACATAAAGTAATCTTCAGCAATGTATTGGGCAAAAGCTATAAGCTCTCCTACTTGATCTAATACATATTTTCTCATTAAACATGACATTCCTGTCACACATTTGAAACCAGTTACACTGGCAGAGATATAGGACCTTGGATGAGAAGTTCCAAAATATACCTGTTCTAATTTGGCAGCAAAGCCCTGTCTGTCTGCCACATAAGGTAGCCCATGAACCAGACCTACTTTCTCTGTCACTTGGTTAACCATGTCTGGAATTACTCTTATTCCACTATCACAAATCCATATGAGATCATACTTTGCAACCTCATATTCTGGCATTAAATTATTAATTTTAGGATTAATGCCAACTTTTTTGCCACCTATAAACAATTTAGCATCAGCATTTGGATATTTTCCAAGAAGCTTCTTACATACATCAATGGCTGGGTCACCATGATCTTGTACACAAAGGAGTACTTCATATTAATCAGAGCTGTGTTATTAAGGCAATCACATCTATGTCTTCTCTATTCCTTTCATTGGTGCTACCAGGGAAAATATGGGCTAAAAGAAATAAGGGTGTGAAATCCAGTCACCATAGTTTTGGTGTGTATATCATCCATCATCTTCTCACTACTCGAGCTATCCCACCTTTGGGATAATCCAATTCGAAGAATGTTTCCAGGGTGATTAGGTTAGAATCTACTTTCAGTGGTTTCAGAAGAGACACACCTGGAAGCTTGCTATATGGCTGTTTGCCTGTTGCCTTCTTGTTGAGGTGTAATCGGGTGTAGATGATGGCCATGAAATGCAACCCAAAGACGGCCATTCCCCCCAGGGCCAGGGCCAGCAGCGCCATCCCCGAGTCCGGGCCGATCCGGCTGCCGCCGTGGGCCACACTCCCGCTGGAGGGTGGGCCCACGGCGCGGGGGCGCAGGAGGGGAGAAGAGGGTGGGGGCGGAAAGGGCGGGCAGGCCTGCGCACCCTGCCCGCGCGCTGCCCTGGCGTGGTCGCGGATGCAGGCGCACCAGTGACCTGGCTCCGTGGTCAGGGTGACCGCCGCGCCCCACTCTGGGCCGTCTCTACCCCCTCGCGGCCGCCGGCCAGGCCCTACACGCCTGCGCCCCCGTCACCTCCGCCCCGCCACCGGGGCCCGGGCCGCTCAGTTCTACTGCCTCAGCCCCGCGCACTAATCGAAACCGGCGGCTAGCGCCCGACTCCACAGCGCGCCCCGCCCCCGCCCCCCGGAACGGCGGCGCCCGCCCTCCCGGGGGCGGACTGCGCCGCTGCTTCCCGCCCACCCTAGAAACAATTCTCATTATGTAAAGTCTAGGGATCATTTTTGGATCTAACTAGCTAATGTTTTATGGACAGGGAGAGGGGACAGAAGGGTGCAAACAGACATCGCAAATTTTTATTTGAGGTGAATGTTGATGACTTAAATGCAATAAACCTAAAGGAGGATTATTTTCTTTTCATTCTTTCATTTCTGCTTACAATAGCTTCCACCACCATGAAGTGACACAGAGCTGACAGGAAACATGGCCACTACAAAGGCAACACACCTTAGCAAAAATGAAGAAATCATGCGTACCATTTACCACTGAGCTTGCCATTTTAAGCTCACCTTCACAGCTCCAAAAACTTGCTATAGATATAAATAAATTTTGACTAATAGTTTGTATATTTCATTGTTATATATATTTGGCTAAATCAGAAACATACAATTGCAACAGATATCATTTTGTACTTCTGATGGTAGCATTATTTGTGACTCTCAGAGTATATATTCACATGTGTTATGGTTTAATAAAATAAATGCTCAATGTGATTCAATGTGTTATTAACATCTTTGGTAAATATACTTCAGTAGGATCTTACCATAGGGCTGTTGTAGAAATGTACCGCACAAATTCTGTAAAAGGTAGAGGATCTGATGATGCTCCACAGCTACGACACACACACTACAGATAAAAATAGGTTTAATTTATCAATCATAAAACATAAATGTAGTATCTAATAAAATAGTTAAGCCACCTCACCTGTTCATACAGAGTCATAGCAAACTTCTGGTGAGTGATACAAGATCTAGAGGTACACATGTCGGCATCTCTGCTTGGCACTATGTGAAAATGAATCCTCTCCAATATATTTTCCTAATTAAAAAAAATAAAAGACAAATGAATTGTGATCTTGCAGAGGACACTTCACAATAAAACTCTTTTTAACTTTACAAACTTAAAAATCTTTTTGAGGTTATCCAAAGTGTTAAATTTAAGAGTACCAAACTTATTATCAGCTTTTCAGCTTTCCTCTTTAATCAATCCTTCAAATGTTCAACTATTCACCTTGCGTAGTGTTAGCTTTAAAAAAGTTTTCAGTGAAAGAAACATTATGATGTAGCATATGAATTTTAATCAAGATTTTTTAAGTCTTTTAAAAAATCATCTCATGGTGGCTAACATCTAGAATTTAATAATCTTTAAGAATTAAAGATGGAATATAATTCTGTTCTTTAGAAATATTAGAAAACACGGTTTCCTAATATTTCTAGCGTTCTCACATTGAGAATTTAAAAATAAAAACATTTAAAATATTTTTAATATTTTTAAAATCCTACTTGGATCATCTGGACAGTCTATATAAATTATATCAAAATATCAATGACAAAGGGTTATAATACTGAAGGGTAGGTAAAACACTGATCCACTGAGCTGCTGTGATAGTTTTCTTTTGTTATAAATTTACCGTTTCATTTATCTCAAAATTTGCATCATTTAAGAGACACAAATTACTATCCCAACTAAAGGATTATCAGAAATACTTACAAAGCACTCTGCAGCATCATCCATGAGGCCAAGCTGAAATCGCTGTTCATCTTTGAAGCTTTCTGCAAGAGCGTGCCTTATGTTATCTGAAGGAAGTGCTTTCTCTCGACTGTGTTGAAACTGTGCAAATATTGTCTGGGAATCAGTAAGTACATCAGTAAGCTTAATGTCAACAACTACAAAAGCAATTCAATAGTTTCATTACAATATAGTGAAACTCAAAACACTATACTCAGAAAGTAATATAAAGTCTTTCACTCTAAAATTCCACACAAAAATTATGGTAATGTGTAGAAACGGTTACCCCACCCTCTAAATCAACGTTCGTGTGCATAAGAATTAAAGATGTAGTGTTCTCAGGTCCCATAGAATCTGACTGAATAAGCTGAGGTGAGGCCCATTTTTAAGCTGTTCCACTGAGAATTCTGATCCAAGTTGTTTAAATAAGAGCTTTGAGAAAGGTGCTTTAAATCTAAAGGTATACTTTTGCAATTAAAATTATGTTAACCAAAAATAAACATATAATCACAAAAATACTGGTGGGAACTCACTATTCTTAACAAGAAAAGAAAAAAACTAAATGAACTTTTAGAATTTGTTTCTCAAAAAAATGACAGACTAATGGAATGCTAATTTCCCACTATCATTAAATTTGCTTTTTAAAAATGAAAATGTACACTTTACAAGATTGAGAGAAAAAAGATGATCACTTTTAGTTTTCTTTTTAAAAAAGTTTTTTTTAAGTTATCAGTTTCCCTCAAAGAATTATTTCATCCTAAGTCTAAGAAACAGAGGAAACATCATTCAAGAACATGTGATTTATAAATGTTAACGTGGTTTTCTATTTTCCTTATTTAAGAAGAAAACCCTTTTATAAGTCCAAGTTTTATGACAATCATCTTGGTGGAGGAAAGTGAAGAAAAATTAGGTTTTCAATGACAACCCACTAAACAAGGATTGTTCGTATTAAGTTCTGTATTAACTAGCTCATGGGGTGGGGTATGTTATCTCAAAAAAACTTTGGGAAATATGTCAAGAATCTATTCCACTACTGTAAGAAAATCAAATTTACAAATAAATTAAAAAATAAAGATGCCAAATGATAAGATATTCAGTACTATAATTTTTGGCTGTAGTTACGAAGACTAAAAAATGAAAAATATTTTCAGATGTCATTTCTTATTTAGGCAATTAAATTTTCCAGGTAATGTTTAAGATATTAAACCTACATGAAATTGTCATTCATTCATTTGACATTTGTTTTTTGATTGCCTAGTATATGAGGCATTTCTACACTAGAAAACAAAGACACTGCCCTCATGGAGCATACATTCTAGTTGCACTAAGGAGAAGGTACATATGTAATTATATATGTCACAGTGTGATAGGTTCAATAGAGGACGATAAAGTAGTTTAAGAGACAGAGGGATGCTGGGAGTGGGAGAGAGAGGGACTACCTAGGGCACTCAGGGAAGGCCTCACTGATGAAAAATAACATTTGAAGAACGGCATAAAGCAAATAAGGCTGTCAGCCGTGAAGACATCTGGAAGAAAAGCATTCCAGACAAAAGGAATAACAATGCAAACACTCAGAGATGTAAACCAGCTCTAAGAAAATACAAGGAGGTCAGTCTGTCTAAAGTGAAGTGAGATAGTGAGATAGAAAGATAGGTAGGTGGATGGGTGGGTGGGGTAGGTAGATAGGTAGATAGACATAGAGAGTTTTGGGAGGGATCAGGGGAAAGAGGCAGGTGATTGTGTAAGGCTATGTAAGATTTATACTAGGAAATTTAACTATACTGTTTTTAGATTTGGACAAAATATTTCAAATTGACTGTGGAGTAAAATGTGATCCTATAATTTGATACAGGTTCATTATTCATCCCCTAACAATAATCCTATTTTGCCACATTCTATAAAAGAGTAAACGAAATTGCCTCCTTTAGTCAGGTACTCAGTCTTTTCAGGAACATAAATCGAAATAAAGTATGAAAATGGTTTTTTTATTTTCCTATGTGTATGTATGTGCATGTGCAAGAATATTTGAAAATGTAAAAGAATGAAATGTTTATCTCTGAAAACATGTTAATAAATCTTACATCCTTGGGTAAAAACTTCAGTGATATAAGTGAGTTGCTAATATATACTGGACTCCTTGTTTCTGCCTTTCTCTATTTATTCTCATCCAAATAGCCAAAGAGATCTAGTCCCAACATTATATCTAGTTAAAAGAGATTATATCACTCCTCCACTCAAAACAATCCCAAGACTTCCTAAATCCCTCAAGAGGAAAAAGCCAAGTCCCCACAAAGGCCTAGAAGGCCCTACCCAGTCTGGACTCCTGTTCCAGTTATTTACTGCTCCATGAAAAACCACCCCAAAACTTAGTTACTAAAAACAACATTATTTTCATCACAGATCTGCAGTTGTGTGAGGATGGCTTGACTCAGCTCCACTTGGAGTCACCTGGGACAACCTGAAGGTCTGTATCTGCAACCATCCAAAGGTTGCTCACTAAACCACAGCAGCTGACCCCGGCTGTTGGTGCTCCTGCTTGGCTGTGGACCTGTGCGGACACAGCCAGTTTGGCTTTCTCACAGCACAGCAGCTCATTTTCAAGAATGAGTACCCCAAGAGACAGAGACAGGTGGAAACTTCATCACCTTTTCTAATCTAACATAACGTCAGATGTCTTCAGCATCGTTTCTGCCACATTAAATTTGATGAGATGAACAATTAGGTCACCCCAGTCAAGGAATTAGATTCTATCTTTTGATAGGAAGAGTGCACAAGAATCTGCAGACAAAACCACAATGACTCACCTTACCTCTGAGCTCATGTTCTATGCTCCCCCACTTGCTCACAAAGCTCCTGCCACCCAGGTTTCCTTGAATATGTCATGCACACACCCCATCTCAGAGCCTTTGCTATTGCTGTTTCCCTGCTTGCTTGGAATGCTCTAGTCCACTCAACATCTTTTCCATGTCCTAATTTAGACCTTCTCAGTGAGGATTTCTTGGCCACTCAAAGCTCTATTCCCTTTCTGTGATTTATTTTTCATCCTTTGCAATTATTGCCATCTAACATTCTTCACATTTTGCTTACTTATTCTCTCCTCCCCCACAACAATATAAACTCCATGAGAACAGGGGTCTTTATCAATTTTGTTCACTGCTATATCCTCAGTAACTACAGCAGTGCTCAGAATTCAGTAGCAGCTAAAAAAAAACTATTAAAAATATATTATTTAAAAATAATGAAAAATGTAATGTTCCTAACAATTTTATACTATTTAGAATATTAATTTTAACTGTCTTTATATAAAAGTGGAAAATAAAAATATAAATCTGAATAAATCATAGTTTAAGAATTTATCTTCAACACTATGAACCACCTGACAATGAACTTTAATTATAATAAACTAAGAAAATGTCCAGTGAAACAAACTATCAAATGAAATTAGAGTTTTGGAGATTTTTGGAGAAACAATTAATAGTAATTTTTCAGAACTATTAAGAGGTTTACCTTCAATGCACAAAATATGCAGGCATCTCCCTGACAAACATGTCCAGTTAGAACCCGCAGGCTTCTTCGGAATATATCCAATTGCCATAAAACCTAAACAACAGTGATAAATGAAACAAGAAAGAAACACAAAATTTTCTCACCGTAATAAAAGACAGATTTTAAATATTTTAAAATTTCAGAACCCTAATTACTTCTTTTAATCATGTGTACATAATCTGACATACACAACCACTAAAATATCAAATATGAAACTGTTATATATATGTAGTGTACATATAAAAGATGAGTTTAGAAGACATTCCTACTGTTTCACAGGTAAAAACTATGACAGCCATGAACAAGAAAAAACTAAATCCTTAGTTAAGGATTTTATATGAACAGGAAACATGGATACTGAATAGAGGATTTGGCAGGGACATGAAAGAGGAAGTGATTATAATTCTTGGAACAAACTGAAACTTAGGAAGGAAATATAACTGAAGTTGAAAGCCAGGGTATACCAAATAAGGGTCACTAGGTAGCAGCAAACAAAAGGGTGAGCAGAGGTCTATGTGGTCATTGTATAGTGAATGAAAAGCGGGCATCTGTGTGGTAATGGGTACAATATCGTAAGAAGCAGTAGTTAAGGAATAATCTGAATATATGTGCTATAATTACCACTCATCATTTGCTACTAAAAGAGAAGAATAAAATAAACAGGATTGTAATTGTTTAAATAAATCAGTCCAGTACTTATAATCACCCTATAAAATCTGAAATCTGTACAAGGATAACTGTGACTGCCTCATGGCATTCTTATATGGATTAAATAATATATAATGATACATAAAGTGTTCAGAGCAGTACCCAGTATATAACAGGCATGTAATGAATGCCAACTGCTATCTGTTGCTATAATTACTTTTACAATTAATATCTTCAAGTTTTCCTATACTTCTCAGTCATTCCCTCATATAATGTAACTAAGAAAATCCATTCATAATCTTTAATGAAAATAAATTCACTGTTTTGCAAAGCACGTGAAAGGGTTTAATAACTTTCTTGCATATCATATCCTATCATGTCATACAATATACTACACTGAAATTCATTCAACTGTCAAGATGAAAATCATGACAGCACAATCTTGGGAAGGAGCATAGCAATGTGATTAGTAATACAACCTCTAAAGGCAGGCTGACTGGGTTCTAATTCTGGCTTTGTTGTTTACCAGCTGACCTAGGCAAAATATTTTCTGAACCTTAGTTTTCTCATTAGTGAAATGAAGATAAAAGTTGCACCTACCTTGTAGAACTGCTGTAAGAATTAGGTAAGACAAAACATGTAGTATTCAGAGAATTGTCTAGCACATAGTAAGAGACAATAAACATTGGCTTTTAAATATAACTTTGGTTTTACCTTAGAGAATTTAAAACCACACCAATACATCACACTTACTAATTGTACTGCTTTCTCATCAGATAAAGTTTAAAATATTCAGCCAAAAGAGAAACCCTTTATGATCTATTTATATGGCTAGTGAAGTGAGTCTTTCAATGTAACTGGAATGTTTTCTGCAATTAGCAAAATGTTTTAAGTTACACTGGATCTAAATTACAGAAAAATATTTTATGTGACTTCTCTATATATTATTCAATGTAATGTTTTAAAACCTATTTTTAAGAAATAGATATCAAAATTAATTTAATTATAGTTAATCCTTACTCTATTACATTTTTAAATGATTGATTACAAATAAACAATGGGTCAAAAAGAAATCAAAGAACAAATTAAAAAATACCTTGAGACAAATAAAAATGAAAACAAAACTTTCCAAAACCCATGGGTTGTGGTTCTAAGAAGGAAGTTTATAGGGATGCAGGCCTACCTCCAAAAACAAGAAAAATCCAAAATAAACAATCTAAATTTACATCTAAAGAACAAAGCCCAAACTTAGTAGAAGGACTAAAATAATAAACACCAGAGTTGAAATAAGTGGAATACAGGCAAAAAAAAAAAATCAAGAAACTAAAAGCCGGTTCTTTGAAAACATAAATGAAATTGATAACATAGGATAGATAAACTCCTAGAAACACACTATCTCCCAAGATTGAATCAAGACGAAATAGAAAAATCTGAATAGACCAATTATAAGTAATGTAATTCAATCAGTAATTTTAAAACTCGAAAAACTCCCCAAATCCAAAAGTCCAGGACCAGAGGGTTTCTGTTGAATTATCCCAAGCACTTACAGAGCTGGTGCCTATACTTCTGTAATTATTCCAAAAAATTGAAGAGGAAGGAATGCTTCCAAGTCATTCTATAAGGTCACCATTACCTGATACCGAAACCAGACAAAGACACCACAAGAAAAAAATTAGAGGCCAATATCCCTGATAAACACAGATGCAAAAACCCTCAAAAAAATTAGCAAACTGAATTCAACAACACATTAAAGGAATCACAAACTACAATCAAGTGGGATTTACTCTAGGGATGCAAGGATGGTTCAACATCTGCGAATCAATCAACATGATATACCACATTAACAATATGAAGCTTAAACATCATATGGTCATCTCAGTATATAAAGAAAAAGCATTTGACAGAATTCAACATCCATTTATGATAGAAATTTCAACAAAGTGAGTACAGAAGAACATATAATAAAGGCCATATATGACAAGCTGACAGCTAACATCATACACAATGGTGAAAAGCTGAAAGACATTCTGTCCAGATCAGGAACAAGATAAGGAAATAAAAGGCATCCATATTGGAAAGGACGAAGTAAAACTGTTACTATTTACAGATGATAACCTGATACTAAGTATAGAAAACCCTATATGCCACCAAAAAACTATTAGAATTAATAAATGAATTCAGTAAAGTCACGGGGTACAAAATTAATGTGCAAGATTCAGATACATGTCTATACACTTAGAACAAGCTATCAAAAAGAGAAATTAAGAAAATCCCATTTACAAATGCATTAAAGAAGAAAAAGCTTAGGAATAAATTTAACCAAGGAGGTGAAAGACCTGTACAGACATATCTCAAAGATATTGCAGGTTCGGTTCCAGAACACTACAATGAAGAAGTGCATCATACCATAATAAAGCCAGTCAAATGAATTTCTTGTTTTCTCAGGGCACATAAAAGATATTTTATACTATAGTCTGTTAATATTAATAGGGTATGTTTTAAAAAAAACCAATGTGCATGCCTTAGTTAAGAAGTACTTTATTGCTAAAAATTGCCAACAATCATCTGAGCTTTCAGCAAGTCATCTTTTTGCTGGTGTAGGTTTTGTCTTGGTGTAGATAGCTCCTGACTGATCAGGGTTGGGGCTGCTTAAGGCTGGAGTGACTGGCAAGTTCTTTAAGAAAACACTGAACTTCGCTGCACTGATTGACTCTGCATGAAGAATTTCTCTGTAGCATGCATGTGATGCTGTTTAAGAGCATTTTACCCACAGCAGAACCTTGAAAATTGAAGTCAATCCTTTCAAACCTTGCCACTGCTTTATCAACTATGTTTACATTGTATTCTAAATCCTTTGTTATCATCATTCACAGCATTTTCACCAGGAGTAGATTCCATCTCAAGAAACTACTTTCTTTGCTCATCTGTAAGAAGCAACTCCTCATCCAATGAAGTTTTATTATGAATTGTAGCAACTCAGTCACATCTTCAGGCTGCACTTCTACTTCTAGTTTTTTTGCTATTTAAAGTCTTGAACCCCTCAAAGTCATCTGTGAGGGCTACAATTTCTTCCAAACTCAGTGTTGATATCTGACCTCTTCCAATAATCAAGAAAGTTCTTAATGGCATTAGGATAATGAATCTTTTACACAATGCACATTTTCAATGTCCTTTTCCCAGATCTATTAGAGGAATAACTATCTATGGCAGCTACAGCCTTACAAAACTTATTTCTTAAATAGTAAGACTTAAAAGTTGAAATTACTCCTTGTTCCATGGGCTGAACAACGAATGGTATGTTAGCAGGCATGAAAACAACACTCATCTCGTTGTACATCTCCATCAGAGCTCATGGGTGACCAGGTGCACTGTCAATGAGCAGTCACATTTTGAAAGCAATCTTTTTTTCTAAGCCTTAGGTCTCAACAGTGGCCTTAAAATATTCAGCAAACCATGCTATAACAGATGTGCTGTCATCCAGGCTTTGTTGTTTCATTTCTAGAGCACAAGTGTAGTAGATTTAGCATAATTCTTAAGGGCCCTGGAATTTTCAGAATGGTAAATGTGCACTGGCTTCAACTTAAAGTCATTAGCTACATTAGCCCCTAATAAGAGAGTCAGCCTGTTCTTTGAAGCTCTGAAGCCAGGCATTGACTTCTCCTCACCAGCTATGAAAGTCCAGGGTGTCATCTTCTTCTAATAGAAGGCTATTTTATCTACACTGAAAATCTGTCATTTAGTGTAGCCACCTTCATTAATTATTTTGACTAGGTCTTCCACATAAGTTGCCACAGCTTCTACATCATCACTTGCTGCGTCACTTTGCACTTTTACATTATGGACATAAATTCTTTCCTAAAACCTCATGAATCAACCTCTGCTAGGTTCTAATTTTTCTTTTACAATTTCCTCACCTCTCTCTGTCTTCATAAAAATTTTAAGAGTTAGGACCTTGCTTGGGATTAGGCTTTGGCTTAAGGGAACGTTGTGGCTGGTTTGATCTTCTATCCAGACTACTGAAACTTTCTCTGTATCAGCAATAAGTCTGTTTCTTTCTTAGCATTCACATGTTCACTGGAATAGCACTCACTTTCTGTCAAGAACTTTTCCTTTGCATTCACAACTTGGCTAATTGGTGCAAGAAGCCTAGTTTTCTGCCTATGTCAGCTTTCACATGCTTTCCTCACAAAGCTTAATCACTTCTAGCTTTTGATATAAAGTGAGAGACAGGTGAATCTTCCATTCCCTTGCACACTTGGAGGCCATTATAGGGTTACTAATTGGCCTAATTTCAATATTGTTGTGTCTCAGGAAATAGGAAGGCTCAAAAATAGGGAAAGAGACAGGGGAACTGCTGGTTGGTAACCAGGACATATACAACACTTATTGAGCTCACTGTCTTTATAGGCACAGGCTTTGGCACTCCAAAACAATTATAATAGTAATGTCAAAGATCGCTGATCATAGATCATCATAATGAAAAAGTTTAAAATATTGTGAGAATTATCAAAATGTGTCACAGAGACATGAAGTCAGCAAATGCTGCTAGAAAAATGGTGCCAAGAGACTTGCTCAACACAGAGTTACCCCAAACCTTCAACTTGTGAAAAATGCAATATCTGAGAAGCACAATAAAACAAAGTACACCTATACTCTCAAAACTATAAGGCACTGATAAAAGAAATAGAAGATGACACAAATAAATGGGAAAAGTACTCCATGCCCTATGGATTGGGAGAATTACTATTGTTAAAATGTCCATGCTACCCAAAACAATCTACAGATTCGATGCAATCCCTATCAAAATATCAATGACAATTTTTCACAGAACAGAAACAAAGAACTCTAAAGTTGTACAGAACCACAAAAGTCCCCAAATAGCCAAAACAATCTTGAGAAAGAACAACAAACCTGGAGATATTATGCTCCTTGATTTCAAAAATACTACAAACCTACAGTAATCAAACAGTATGGTGCTAACATGGAAACAGACACATAGAACAACAGAATATAATAGACAGCCCAAAAATAAACCTACACTTATATGGTCAATTATGTACGACAAAGGAGGTAATAATATGCAATGGTAAAAGAGAATGTCTTCAGTATAGGCATTAGGAAAACTGGATAGCTATATGCAAAAGAATGAATCTGGAATACTATTTATACCATATACAAAAATAAATTCACAATGAATTAATAAAGACTTGAATGCAAGACCTGAAACCCTAAAACTCATAATAGAAAACATATGCAGTAAACTCTTTGACATCAGTTAGCAATATTTTTTTGGACCAGTTTCCTCAGGCTAGGGCAAAAGCTAAAATAAATGAAATTATTTCAAACTAAAAAGCTTTTATGCAGCAAAGAAGCCATCAACAAAACAAAAAGACAACCTAGTGAAAGAACGTATCTGTAAATCATATCTCCAATAAGGGGTTAACACCCAAAATATATAAAGAACTTACACAACTATCAAGAAATCAAACATCTGATTTAAAAAATGGGTAGATGACTTGAATAGACATTTTCCCAAAGACATACAGATGGCCAACAGGCACATGAAAAGATGCTCAACATCACTAACCATCAGGGAAATGGAAATCAAAACTACAGTGAGATATACCTCAGAATAGCTAGTACCCAAAAGACACGAAATAACAAGTATTGGCAAAGATGTGGAGAAAAGGGAACCATCCACCAACACTGTTGGTAGAAAAGTAAATTGGTGCAGCTACTATGGAAAACAAAACGGAGGTTCTCCAAAAAATTAATAATAGAACCACCATACATCCAGCAATTTCCACTTCTGGATATTTATCTGAAGCAAACAAAAACACGAATCTGAAGAGATATATGTAGCCTTATGTTCACTGCAGTATTATTTACAAAGGCCAAGATACAGAAGCAACCTAAATCCCCAGCGAAAGATGAATGGATAAAGGTGTGGTATGTATGTGGTACGTATATGAAACACACACAATGGAATATTACTCAGCCATGAAAAAGAATGAAACTTTGCATTTGCAAAAACATGGATAGGCTTTAAGGGTATTAAACTAAGTGAAATAAGTCACAGAATGACAAATACCCAGCGATTTCACTTATATGTAGAATCTCAAAAACAAAATGAATGAACAAACAAAACAGAAACAGACTCATAGATGGAGGAAACAAACTGTAGGTGACCAGAGATGGGAGTAGTTGGGGGGTGTGGGGAGAACAGTTAAATAGGTGAAGGGGATTAAAAGGTACAAACTTCCAGCCATAAAATAAATAAGTCATGGGGCTGTAATGTACAGCATAGGGAAAAAAGTAAGTAATACTGTAATACCTTTGTATGGAAACTAATTTTTTTTTAATGTTGATTATATTCTTTCACCTGTTAAAATAAATTATAGTCTAAGTTAGTTTTTGGACTAATTCATTTCACCAATATATATTTTGCTTTTGCCTTATTTGCATGTTGCATTTTAACATGGTACCTAACAAAATTAATGTAGTTACTCTTTAAGTGTTTATCCATGTTCTTATTTGCCAAAAGATCTATATATGCATAGATATTTAATAAATGAACATAAAAATTTTATCATATTCCTTACTTCAAAATAACAAAAATTAATTATATATATAATTTGGTTTTATGACTTATAAGTACATATATAATATTTTAATAATGTCTGCTTTTAGTAAATTCTTACAAGACATATTCCAGAATTTTCTTAGTTTTGAGAAGCATTCTCAAATTGCATTATTAATATTTCTATTCTGAGTCACAAAAATAGGGTTAGGCTATTTCTTACAAAAAAGTCTATTTGAATAGCTTTTATGTTAGTGAGGATTGGCTTTCCAAATTAGTTTATACAGTATATATTTTAACATCAGGGACCAGCCAATCCCGAGTTGAAGAGATGGAGCTGGGAGTTCAGGGAAGCCAAAGCAGTTGGACTTAGCAGGGCAGAATGCCTCAAAGGATAGAGCTAAACAGAGAGTTAATACCACAGCTCTGTAGAGGGTACCCATCGAGTATTCAGGTGAGTACTGTGAGGAAGCTACCTGAGACTAGAGAAAGAAATACCAAAAAAGATGAGAGGGAATAGGGCTCACATCAGCCCAAGATAGTGCCTGTTCCCTATAGCCAAAATGGAAAACTTCGTAATTCACAGGGCACTGGTTAAAGAAGGGTCTTGTCCTAGTAGTAAAGAAATTAACCCTACAATAAACACAGCTCTGGTACTGCCTTAAAAAGCTTAAAAACTTTAAAAAATGATCAATTTCCAAATAAGAAAGCCTATACCAGAAAAAAGTTCAAGACCATTTTTTGAGAATATAAAAATATCCAACACGCAACAAGGTAAAACTCAAAATGTATGGCATCTAATCAAAGATTACCAGGCATTAAAAAAATATAGATATTTCAAATGAGAAAAAAATCAAAACACCCAGAATTTGCAGAAATGACAGAATTAGTAAACAAACACATATAACAAACAATTACAGCAAAGGATACCATCAGTAGAACAAAAAGATATCCTACAGTATGGGAGAATATATTCATAAATGACATATCCGATAAGGGATTGACATCCAAATTATATAAAGAGCTCACACACCTCAACAAACAAAAAGTAAATAAGTCAATTAAAAAATGGGCAGAGGAGCTGAACAGACACTTCTCTAAAGAATAAATTCAGATGGCCAACAGGCACATGAAAAGATGCTCCACATCGCTAATCATCAGAGAAATGCAAATTAAAACCACAATGAGATATCACCTCACACCAGTTAGGATGGCCGCCATCCAAAAGACAAACAACAACAAATATTGGCAAGGATGTGGAGAAAGGGGAACCCTCCTACACTGCTGATGGGAATGTAAACTAGTTCAACCATTGTGGAAAGCAGTATGGAGGTTCCTCAAAAATCTCAAAATAGAAACACCATTTGACCCAGGAATTCCACTCCTAGGAATTTACCCTAAGAATGCAGCAGCCCAATTTGAAAAGGACAGATGCACCCCTATGTTTATTGCAGCACTATTTACAATAGCCAAGAAATGGAAGCAACCTAAGTGTCCATCATAGATGAATGGATAAAGAAGATGTGGTACATATACACAATGGAATATTATTCAGCCATAAGAAGAAAACAAATCCTACCATTTGCAACAACATGGATGGAGCTAGAGGGCATTATGCTCAGTGAAATAAGCCAGGCAGAGAAAGACAAGTATCAAATGATTTCACTCATCTGTGGAGTATAAGAACAAAGGAAAAACTGAAGGAACAAAACAGCAGCAGACTCACAGAACCCAAGAATGGACTAACAGTTACCAGAGGGAAAGGGACTGGGGAAGATAGGTGGGAGGGGAGGGATAAGGGGGAAAAAGGGCTATTACCATTAGCACACATAATGTAGCAGGGGTGGGGGCGGGATGGAAGGATATGGGGAAGGCAGAAGAGATGTAGTGATTCTATAGCACCTTACTATGCTGATAGACAGTGACTGTAATGGGGTATGTGGTGGGGACTTGATAATAGGGGGAGTCTAGTAACCATAATTTTGGTCATCTAATTGTATATTAATAATAGCAAAAATAAAAACAATTGTTATAATTGTATTTCATATGTTAAAGAGGCTAAAGAAAAGACTGAACATGTTCAGTGTAGACATAAAAAGAGGTTTTTAAAAGACCTGGATCAAACTTCTAGGGGTGAAAATTACAATGTCTGAGATATAAATACACTGGATGGGTTTAACAGCAGATTAGATATTGCAAAGGAGAGTAATGAACTTGAAGACAAACAAAATGAAACACAGAACAAAAAACAGAAAGAAAATGAACAGAACATCAGTAAGCTGTATGACAACTTTAAGCAACCAATGCTATATGGAATTTAGATTCCCCCAAAGCAGGGGAGAGAAAGAAAAATTGGAAGAAATAATGGTCACAGAGTTTCCATATTTGATTAAAATTATGAACTCACACATCCAAGATGCTCAATAAACCCCAAAACAAGAAACATGAATAAAATTGTCAGTGCAGATCATAATTAAATTGTTTTAAACCAGAGAAAAAGAAAATCTTAAGAGCAGAGGAAAACAATATATTACATATACAAGAACAAAGAATGACAATAGTTTTTTTATTTATGTATCATTAATATACAATCATATGAGCAACACTGTAGTTACTACATTCTCCACATTATCAAGTCCCCACCACATACCCTATTACACTCACTGTCCATCAGTGTAGTAAGATGCTATAGAGTCACTACTTAAAGAATGACAGTTTTTCATTAGAAATAATGCAAGCTAGAACATAAAGCAGAATCTTTAAAGTACTGAAAGAAAAATTGTCAATTTAAGCTTCTTTACTGAGTGCACATATCTTTCAAAAGCAAAAGTGAAAGAGATTTTTTCCCCCAGACACAGAAAAACTGAATTTATTATCTATAGACCTGCACTAACAAGTAATGTAAAGAGAGTCCTTTAAGCTGAAGATATGACACAAGATGGAAAGGTGGATCTGCACAAAGGAGCGATAAACACCAGAAATGGTAATCATATAAGTAATTTCTTGGTAAAGGGCAGTGGAATGTTCAGTTTAAAAAAAAACACACCACCACAGGAATACTTCTCCATTTTTTTTACCACATAAGTATACTTAATTGGAGATTTTTATAAGCTTTTCATGTTATGCTTTTCATCTCCCTAAACTACATACTGTATTTTGGGAGCCAAAGAAAAGGACAGAAACAGGGAAATATATCAATGTTAAAAAAAACAAAACTGGAAAAGGAATAACAAGAAAAGATTTAATATGACATAAGCCCTTTCTCACAGCCTGATTCAATCAAAGGCATTTAATTCCAAGCCTTTTGGTGTATATTATTTATTTACCTTTGTCTAGGGCCACTCAATAAATATTTCCTCCATTTCTGGCAGTGGAACGTCTTAATGCCAGTGGGATCTTTTAGCTATGGCAGAACAATGACTGCCATTTAAGGGTCCCAATATAAATTAGCATTAATGCTTCCCTAATACCAATTGCTTCTCTTTCCCTGAGTGAGTTACAGAACTTTCAAGTTTGAC
The DNA here is from genome assembly GCA_032199065.1 of Smutsia gigantea. Lineage (NCBI taxonomy): Eukaryota > Metazoa > Chordata > Mammalia > Pholidota > Manidae > Smutsia > Smutsia gigantea. Next base: position 208,903 of record JAVSCE010012358.1, read on the forward strand.
ATCTGATAATTAAGAATACAAGTCTGAGTCACATGTTTAAGCACTGGACACATTCTGTATGCGTACTTTTATCAAATGAGCTGGTTTATCAAATTAGTTAATTAACCAATATTTCTCTTTCTACTCTGTTTTCAGGAGAAAAGGAAAAGGCAATAGAGAGAAAATATGTGAAAAGTGAATTAAATTCTTTTAAGGTATATTCAAAAGTCAGCAAAATAACATTACAATATTCTAAATCTTCTTTATCTCTAGCACTATAGAGTCAATGGTCAGCAGAACATAGAATCTTACAAAATCTGCAACTGCTGCATAAAAACTGTATCATACATAAGAAAGAATATCAGAACATTGGGTTAATACATTGTCTTGTCAATGGGTTTCAGTCCCGGGCAAGTCTGCTATGGATTCAATGTGACCAAAGAAATTGACAGCAAAACGTTCTTTGGAGTGAAAGGGTTTATTACCCGGCTTGTTCTCCCGGCAGTAGGTAGAGTACTAGCGTCTCTGCCTCCGCCCAGAGCAGGGGCCGAGCTCTCTATATAGCACAATAATAGCTTATTGCCCAAAGGTGTGGAAGCAGTAGCCTAGCAACCGGCCAGTTACATCATCAGGTGGTTTATCTTCAGTGAGGATCCTGACCGTAAGAACCCTAACTTCCCCACAAACATACATGTTAATTAAAAGACTTTCAACAAGGATTGAAGCAAAATGAATTAACCTTTAACTTAACTAAAACAGTGGTTTCCAAATTATGATTTCACACAGGTGATTTAAGGCCACACTGGAAGGTGAAGGGCATTTGAGTACTGAGATTAAAAACGCTGCATTCTCATTTCAACATAAACATCTTGTTTCTTTTTATGCTATCTATGGGGATTCTACTGGATTCCTTTCAAAAAAAAAAGGAGGAAACAGTAGATTAGCTGATTCAAAAAAATTTATTTTATGTATTTTAGAAACATAACCATAACTTACTAAACACTTTAAATCAAATGATATTTTCATATCACAATATAGTCTTTTGAAAAAACCTTTCCATTTATTATAAAATGTAAACTGCCCAGCCAAAATATTGCCACTACTAAAAGTTATACTAAAAAGCCACTCAGTCAGTAACTTTCAAGTTAGGGAAGCACTTAACAAAAGGTTTCCTGAAAAACACTTTTTAAAATTTAATAAGAAATTATGGTCTCACCTGTACAGCACTATTAAGAAAGCAGTTGTTTTGTCCTGGTTCATTTAACAAGCCTTTGGTAGGGGCTAGGGATAGCATACTCCCAGGTTGATAAACTTTTCCAAGATTGCCACCAGGTTTCCGTAAGAATTTTACCCATGCCATTTTCAAGCAACTTTGCTGGCATGAAAGCTACCTATGTGATATTTCTGATGATAAAATGGATGATGTCTTGAATTGTTCTCCACTGAAGTTCACTGCAGTCTATTATAGTAACAGAAGTTTCCAAGTCCATAGCTTTCCTGATGATGTAAGTTTTTAAGGACTTTGTCAAGCAAAAATAGGGTACATAAACACGGAAGTACTAAAAGCTAAAAAGAAAGCTATTTTAAGCAAGGCTTTAAAGACTTTTATATATGTTAAATTTCATAAGAAAATGGTAGTTTAAGATGAAAAAGATTTTTTTAAACTGCTAAAAATAATGTTGATGAACAAATAATTTTCTTTAAAGCACAAGCTATTTGTCTTGATGGTTTAAAAAATAGATGACACAAAAAATTGTAGAGTGACATTTGGCATAATTCCTTTGGTCATTTGTTTTCCTTATTTTTTTAAATAAGAAAGAAGACTCTCTGTCCCAGGTGAAGTTATCAAAGATGGCTCCATATTTCATATCAATGTGACCTCAAAGCAAATCTACAAGAAAGAAAAGAAATGTTTAAATAAAAGTAAAAGCTAACCAAGAAAATTCCCACTTTGATATTTGAACACAAATATTGCATATATAATTAAAATACTGAATATAAAATCATAAAAGGATTAGAACTAATGCTGAAAAATATGAAAATGAAAATAGTTCATTAATTTTTTTCAAAATACAATGTGCATCAATTATTACCTACTTCAATATTTCAACGGTCATACAATGGTTTCATAAGGAAAATATTTTACAGAAAACTAGAGTTAAATTAAATCTGAGGCAGTATTTTGAAAAGTACTAACTTTGCTGTCAGTACTAAATGGCTTTGTGTATTAAAACAAATGCACATACAGTGACTCTATACTCTTATATATCTTACACAAAATCATATCATTTTTCCAATAAAGCCAGTGTATTTTAATGTAAATAGATATGCATTAAAACTCAGAAGAAACCTTCAATTGATAAACAAATCTTAGTGATTAGATTTCCACATTATTAATCAATGCATGTGTCTAGCTAAAAGGATTTTAAATGTCAACTTAATTAAAAACAGTCAAGTAGTACTAAGAAAGTTTTGTTTAATCAACTGAATTTCCTTCCTGCATTCATTTATTCAAGAAACATTTACTGAGCCATGTACTGCACCAGCCAACGTAACTACTATAATGAGGAAAAACAATAATACAAGGAGTAACAAATTGTAGAGTGTACTAGCAGTTAGGTGCTGAGTGTTAACAAAAAAATGCAAGGAAAGGGAAAAGGAAGTGTATATAATGTAAGAAGGTCTGCACTTTCAAATGTTAAGTCAAATAGTCACAGACAGTCTAATTGAGGTTACCTTTGCACAAAGATTTAAAGGAGGTAAAGTTGCCACCTGGGAAAAGGCATTCCTAGCAGTGAACAGCATGCCTGCCACATTGAAAGAATAGTAAGAAGCCCAGTGCAGCAGGAGAAATGTGAACAAAGAGAAGAGAAGAGGAAATGAAAAGGGAGGATGGGAAAGAAAGCCTCAAAATAGAGGCTTGAAAACCCAAGACTTCGGCTTTAAACTCCGGGTGAAAGTCACTGAGTTTCATTTTCACAGCACAAAAAAGATGAGACAGAATGGCACAGATCAATTCAGTATCACTGATCAAATACCCACTAAGACAGCAAAGCACTGAGTATTAAAAAAGAAAAACATCAGTCTCTAAAGAATTAGTCAGGAAATGGGACTACAACATGCTAAAAACCTTCTGTATAGCAAAGGACACTACCAGCAGAACAAAAAGGCATCCTACAGTATTGGAGAATGTATTTGTAAATGAAATATCTGACAAGGGGTTAACATCCAAAATATATAAAGAACTCATACATCTCAACACCCAAAAAGCAAATAATCCTATTAAAAAATGGGCAGAGGATATGAATACACATTCTTCAAAGAAGAAATTCAGATGGCCAACAGGCACATAAAAAGATGCTCCACATCACTAATTATCAGGTAAATGCAAATTAAAACAACAATGAGATATCATCTCACGCCAGTTAGGATGGCTAACATAGAAAGAATAAGAATAACAAATGCTGGCGAGGATGTGGAGAAAGGGGAACCCTCCTACACTGCTGGTGTAAATTAGTACAACCATTGTGGAAAGCAGTATGGAGGTTCCTCAAAAAACTCAAACTAGAAATACCATTTGACTCGAATTCTACTCCTAGGAATTTATCCTAAGAATGCAGCAGCCCAGTTTCAAAAAGACATATGCACCCCTGTTTATTGCAGCACTATTTACAATTGCCAAGAAATGGAAGCAACTTAAGTGTCCATCAATAAATGAATGGATAAAGAAGATGTGGTACAGATACACAATGGAATACTATTCAGCCATAAGAAGAAAACAAATCCTTCCATTTGCAACAACATGGATGGAGCTAGAGGGTATTATGCTCAGGAAATAAGCCAGGCAGAGAAGGACAAGTATCAAATGATTTCACCCATCTGTGGAGTATAAGAACAAAGCAAAAACTGAAGGAACAAAATAGCAGCAGACTCACAGAACCCAAGAATGGACTAACAGTTGCCAAAGGAAAAGGGACTAGGGGGTGGGTGGGAAGAGAGGAAAAAGGGGAATAAGGGGCATTATGATTAGCACACATAATGTAGCGGGGGGGTATGAGGAAGGCAGTATAACACAGAGAAGACAAATATTGATTTTATAGTATCTTACTATGCTGATGGACAGTGACTGTAATGGGGTATGTGATGGAGACTTGATAATCAGGGAATCTAGTAACCATATGTTGCTCATGTAATTGTATATTCATGATACAAAAAAAAAAAAGAGAATTAGTCAGGAGACTTTGATTCCAGCCCACATATAGTGGCTCATCACTTGCTGGCTGTTTTGTCTTAGATAAATCCTTGTCATCTCTGATTCATAGCTTCCTCATATATAAAATAGGGTAACAATAATAGCTCTGCTTAACATAGTTGAAATGTTTCAAGAGTTATAAAAGACTTTCTTATGACAGGTCTTTTTATTTTAATTCTATTGGTATATTTTTAATCGAGAATCCTTCTGAAATGACACTCTTTCAATAATCATTTACTAGACACAAGGTTTGTACCATGAACTGTGTTAAGGTATATGAAATAATCCCTAGCCTTAATGAGTTTAGTTTGGTGGGGAACATAGACACAAATAGGTAATTTAAACATATTGTATCTTCTGTTCCTACAAGATACCAAACTAGCATGTGCTGGTGGTTCCCTCCCTCCAACCTAACTCTGGAGGTTATACAAAAGTAACTGGTAAGTCTTCTAACAAACAAACAAACAAACAAAAAACAGTGAGAAACCTTCAGGAAAGCAAAAGTAACTGGCTTCTAGAGTGGGAGGAAACAGGAGCCAAGAAAAAGAGAGGGCCAAGTGTTCCAGACTAGGAAAGATCTTTCTAATTGTGACCTTTTCCATTTCTCACATTACTCTGGGCCTGGGCAAAGAATTCCCAACCTGCACAAGCAATATTACAGGAAAGCTCCACTACCACCCCAGTGCCATCTGGAGGGTAAGGAAAATTATAACATTAGGAAAGCACAAGAGCACAGCCAGTTTGGGAAGTGGTTAATACATGCCTTCAAGAGCCCTGTGTGTTCTGTCCTCAACCCTACTCCACAAGTAGAACAGAGGGACAGCAGAACCTGGAAAACATCATACTTCTAGGCAGAGCAACAGGAAGTTTTCTTGGAACCAACTTTCAAGTGGCATCATTCCAAATCAAACCCCTACATCCCCACCTCTGAAATCAACTGAAGAAACACAAATCACAGCCTAGTGCTTTCACCTTCCTCATGGAAATATTGCTAGCTTACAACTTGGTACTCCCAGGAAAAAGATAACCGTTCACTTGCAGGATAGGAGCACTATGAAAGGCAACAAACTGGTCAGTCTATGGCCATAGGAAACAGAATGAAGAGACCAAAGGGAACACAGATTTAGAATAAATTTAACCAACGTCCACTAACTGAATGAGTATATTTTTTTAAATTACTGAAACTATAAAAAGGATGAGTTAACTAGCAAAATTAATAGAAGGGAAGATCCTATTAATAAGCGGTAAATTCAAGTCAAATCCTAAATAGCAAAAATCAAGGAATAAAGAACTAGAAAATACAAACACTTTCCCAAAGCTAAGCGGCATGGATAAAATCTAAAAAGGTCAGTATCTATTTTTAAAAGTTCCCAGAAAGACAGAGGAAAAAGCAAACTGAATAAATTCTTTTAGAGATGATTCAGTGTTTTCCAGAATTAAAGACTGAAAGATTCAGATGAACAGGATAGATAATTCTAAAATTCCAAACATGATGTGGGAATGAAGTAGGAAGAAAACTGAAACTTTAAAGAGAGAGAAAGAGAGAAGCCCAGATGTACAGGCATTTATAGACAAACAATAGAAAGAAAAAAGGAGTTCCAAACTAAACTTTTGTAAAAACTAACAAAAAAGACAAAATATTCACAAATGTAGATGGTAAGACAAAATGTTAGCACTGACACCAAGTAGAAACTGAAATAGAGTTGGGAGGCCATTAAATTAATGAGGCCTATGGCGGGTAACTTCTCTAAAAAGGTCTTGGAAGAAACTGACTTTACATTCTGCCAAACCATAAACATCCTGGACAGACACCCGCAGCCTGCAACAAAGTGGACTTTCTACCTACTGAATAGCCTTAGCAATCTATTATGTATACCTAAATATGTGGGTAACCTAGCTCAATTCTTTCAAAACAACTCAGTAAGGTTCCTCAGAGTTCCCCCTTCTTGCCTTTAAAAACCCTAAGCCCCTTGCTGTCTCTGGAACATACATTTGGTTTTCCTCCTAAATCTGTTCCCAGATTGCAATCCCTAAGAAAAAACAATTTTTTTTTTAAGTTTTGCCTTTTTTTTGGTCAACAAGTTTGATTAAGGAAAAAAGAAAGAGAAATATAAACACGAATGGAAGTGATAAAGAGAAATGACCGTAGATATATAAGCAATCAAAAAACTATGAGAGAGTATCACCTAAATCTTATGACAATAACTTTAAAATCTAAAGGAATAGGTGATTTCCTAGCAAAATACAAATAATCAAAATTAACCCAAGAAAAAGTAGAAAAAAATATTTTAAAGACTCATTTAGAAGCAATGAAAAGGAAACAAAAGTTCTCCAACTGAAAATGGCATCTGGATCAAAGAATGTCTAAGTTAAACTATATCCTGTTACTTCTAACATTAAATTATCACAGGCCACAAGGAAAATAAAATCCAAAATGCCCCAAATCATTTAGTGAAGCTAACATAACCTTAATATCAAAGCATGATAAACCTCAGACCAATGTGGTATGTGAATATGCATGTTAACCTTACAAATAAAACTAGCAAACATAATCAATGTGTCTAAAAGAATAATGTACTACTGAAAAACAATCATCAAGTAAGATTTATTCCGGGAATGCAAATGTGACTCTGTATTTACTCTTTGAATAAATATTTGGGAAGTGCATAAAAGAGCTAACACTACAGTTTCATAACAGCCAAAAGGTGAAAACAACACAAATATTCATCAATGAATGAATGGATAAACAAATATGGGGTGTGTGTGTATTCATACAACAGATTATTCAGCCATAAAAAGGAATGCAGTATTATATGTGCCACAACACGGATGAACACTGAAAACATTTTGCTAAGTGCAAGAAGCCAGTCACAAAAGACCACATATTATATGACTCCATTCATAGAAAATGTCCTGAACTTAAATCTATGAAGACAGATAGTATATTAATAGTTGCTTAGACTGGAGAAGTAGGACCTGTAGAGATGGTGGGAAGAGTGATAGCTAAAGGGCACAGGGCTTCTTCCTGAGGTGATAAAATGTTCTAAAATTGTGATACTGGACATACATTTCTGTGAATATACTGAAAACCACTGAGTTGTACACTTTAAGTGAGTGAACTATATTTGAATAAAGCTGCTTTAAAAAATAGAAAAGGAAAAGAAAAGACAACATAGCACGCCAGAGATTGCTATCCTTAGAAAAACCTGCTTGCAAGGTTTTAGCAGTTGGGAAATTAAGATTTTGGGAGGATTCCAACCCCAATAACTGAGAAGAGTTGATCACTGTACCTAAACTGTGCAAACAATGGGGTTTATCCTGAACACCTGCTTTCCTTCTGGAATATGAAACTTTGATACATCCTAAGCAAAGAATGTCTACCTTACTATCCCCAATAAAAGCCTAAAGCACTGAGTCTCTAATGAGCTTTCTCGTAGACATTTTACGTGTCATCACAATTCATTCTGGAGGAATTTGTGTGTCCCACGTGATTCACTGGGAGAAAACTATTGGAAGCTTGTGCCTGGCTGCCAGCAGACTTAACTCCATGACTTTTCTCATTTGCTGAGTTTACTTTATGTCCTTTCACTGTAATGAAGCACAGCAATGAGTATAACTGAATGCTGAGTGCTCTGAGTTCTAGAGAATCACCAAACCTCAAAGGGGAGGGATCTTGGAGACGCCAACACAGAAGCATTAAAACAGAGTGATTAAGAGCTACTTGTTTTTATTAGGCTGGCAAAACTTAAAACATTGTTGGTGGTGATAAGTGGAAAGACGTACTTTCCTTTATTGTTGACTAATAAAAAATATAATTACACCCTTGTGGCACTATTATATCAAGCTGACAGCAGCTACTAAAATTAAAAACAAACACACCTCAATTTTTAAAAACCTAATATTGAGAATCTATGCCCCAAAATAAAAGTACTACTTTATTGATATATTATATAGACAATAAATAAGGAAACAAAATGATATCCATGAGCAGGGACATTATTATATAATAGGGTGCTTTTGAGGGACAAAGGCAAAATGCAGAGATGTAATATCCCATTTTGGCAAAACAATATATATAAAAAAGAAATGCCTTATATGAGCATTTGAATAGGGAGGAGTGTATATATGTCCAATTGAAATGAGGGTGGACAGCCAAGGTAGAAAATAAAGTGGGAAAAACCTGCACTAAAGAAAACTAGAGTACACGTATATTAATCACATTTATGTATTATATCATGTTATATTAGTTATGTGTTTGTGTATGTATAAATATAAAAAAAAATTTCCAAGAAGTATATTTCATGTAACTCCCCCCCCCCCCAAAATTGATGTAACTGTTTTAGTGTCACATAAAGTTGATTTTTCTGAAAGGCTGTAAAACAACTTACAGGAAATTAAAATTTGAAAATATGGTACACCAAATAATATATGTAATTTCAGACCAAGCCTAGAGCAAATGAAAAAATCAACTATAAACTATGCTGCAAAGGAAACATCACTAAATTAAAAAGAAAATCAGTATCATACAAACTCTGTTGTCTGTAATATGAATTAGAAGTGAACTACAACAAATGAATTAATCTTTGGTTAAAGAGAAAAGCATAAGAGAAGTTATTACATACACAGAACTGAGTGACAAAGTACGACATATTAAAATTTACAGGACGTTGCTAAAATACTGCTTAGAAGAAAATTTAAAGTTTAGAAAACAAGAGACAGAAAACATATCAGTCCACTCAGTGGACTGCAAAAATAAGAAAAGAAACCAGAAAACAAAACAAAACCCCAGAATGAAACAAGATTCCTAAAATAATCATAACCAACATAGAATGATTAATACACAGAATATATAAGGAACTCCTGGAGATTGGGGGGGTACAAACTATACAATATAAAAATAGTAAAAGACGCTTTTCCAAGATGGCAGCATGAGAGGTGAGACAGAGAGCTCCTCCCAAAACCACAAACAGTACAAGAATATAGTTAATAAATACAACTAACCTTCGGACAGCAACAAGGAAGAAGGCTGAACTACAGGGCATACAGACCTCAAAGAGCAGACCTCAAGAAACAGGGTAACGTATGAAAGCCTTAATCCGGCGGGACACAAGCCCTTCCCCAACCACAGCTCACCAGCGGGAGGAAGAGAAATGGAGCATGGGAGAGAGTGAAAGCCTAGACACCTAGCCCTGGACATCTGCTTTGGGAGCAGAATCCTATATTGTGTGGTGCCCTGGGTGTTGGGGAGCTTGGACAGGGGGAGTGCTTGAGAAAATTGACATTCTGGCCGTTTGGGGAGGAGGGGATCCACACCTGGCCACTCTGTCAGAGGAAAGGCAGGGAGTCTGAGAGGCTTCCTAGCAGCGAGAGGGCTGCTGAAGGGGCGGGGTTTGCACAGAGCTTGCATTGCGGGAGAAGGGAGAGCTGGACAAGGTAGTCTGGGTGCGCTCTGCCCACCTGGTTGGGAACATTGAGGATTTTCAGGTGCTCCATCCCCCTGACTGCCTGCTCAGCTCCAAGGCCCCCTGACTGTGACACACAGCCTGCCAAGCCTTCCTACTGGCCTGCAGACACCTGCTTGCAAACCTGCAGTCAATGCACAGGCATCAGGCCAGCAAGAGGGAGGCCCCGCCAACAACAGCTAGACGCAAAGCACAAAAGGTAACCCGTGTGTGCTTGGCCCACTGCCTCTGACACTGGACACAGGCACTGCAGACAGGAAGCAGGAACAGATTTTTCTTCTCCCCAGGCACCAGCTCCACTCCCCTACAACCCACAACCTCACTCTAGGGGCTGAGCAGCTCCAGAGACTGGAGTCTCTGCACACTAGTGGGCCCAACACAGAAAATGAAAGGTCAAAAGAATGAATATGGTTCAGACAAAAATCTCATAAACCCCAGAAAGAGGGCCAAATGAAACTGAACTCAACAATCTTCCTGAAAGAGAATTCAAAATAAAATTTATAAACATGCTTATGGAGGTACAGAAATATACTGAAGACATCAGGAACGAATTTATACTAAGAAATACCATATCTGAAATGAAACATACAATGGAGGGATTTAAAAGCAGATTAGACGTAGTAGAAGAGACGGTAAATAGAATAGAAATTAGAAAAGAGGAATACAAAGAAGCTGAGGCACAGAAAGAAAAAAGGATCTCTAAGAATGAAAGAATTTGAGAGAACTGTGTGACCAATCCAAACGGAACAATATTCGCATTATAGTACCATAAGAAGAAGAGAGAGAAAAAGGGATAGAAAATGTCATTGAGAGGTAATTGCTGAAAACTTACCCAATCTGGGGAAGGAGATAGTCTCTCAACCCATGGAGGTGCACAGATCTCCCAACACAAGGGACCCAAGGAAGACAACATCAAGACATATAATAATTAAAATGGCAAAAATCAAGGATAAAGACAGACTTTTAAAAGGAGCTAGAGAGAGAAAAAAGATCACACACAAAGGAAAACCCATCAGGCTATCATGAGACTTCTCAAAAGAAACCTTACAGGCCAGAAGGGAATGGCATGATATATTTAATGCAATGAAGCAGAAGGGCCTTGAACCAAGACTACTTTACCTGGCAAGGTTATCATTTAAATTTGGAGGAGGGATTAAACAATTTTCAGATATGCAAAAGCTGAGAGAATTTACCTCCCACAAACCACCTCTACAGGGCATTTTGGAGGGACTCCTATAGATGAAAGTATTCCTAAGTCTAAAGAGATGTCATCGAAGGGAAGACAAAGAGTACAGAATATGATTCAAAACACACAAAGAATCAAGGAGGAAAAAAGAGAAGGAAAAATGAAAAAGAACCTTTAGGTTGTGTTTGCAATAGTATAGGAAGTACGATAAATAAGACAGATAGTAACAGAATTTCCCCTGAACCTATGGTAACCACAAATCTAAAGCCTGCAATGGAAATAAGTACATACCTATCGATAATCACCCTAAATGCAGATGTTCTGAATGCACCAATCAAAAGATATAGAGTTACAGAATGGACAAAAAAAAAAACACCCATCTATATGATGCCTACAAGAGACTCACTTCAAACCCAAAGACATACACAGACTGAAAGTAAAGGGATGGAAAAAGATATTTCATACAACTAATAGTGAGAAAAAAGCAGGACTTGGAGTACTTGTATCAGACAAAATAGACTTAAAAACAAAGAAAGTCACAAGAGATAAAGAAGGACATTACATAATGATAAAAGGGTCAGTCCAACAAGAGGATATACCTATTATAAACATCTATGCACCCAACACAGGATCACCTACATATGTGAAACAAATACTAACAGAATTAAAGGGGGAAATAGAATGCAACGCATTCATTTTAGGAGAGTTCAACACACCACATACACCAAAGGACAGGTCAACAAGACAGAAAATAAGTAAAGAGATAGACGCACTGAAAAACGTATTAAAACAGATGGACCTAACGGACATCTACAGAACACTCCACCCAAAAGCAACAAGATACACATTCTTCTCAAGTGCACAAGGATCATTTTCAAGAATAGATCATATATTAGGCCACAAAAAGAACCTCAGTAAATTCAAAAAGACTGAAATTTTACCAAGTAGCTTCTCAGATCACAAAGGCACTGAACAACATATTAAAAAAGATAGACCTAACGGATATCTACAGAACACTCCATCCAAAACCAACAGGATACACATTCTTCTCAAGTGCATATGGATCATTTTCAAGAATAGGTCATATACTAGGCCCCAAAAAGAATCTCAGTAAATTCAAAAAGATTGAAATTTTACCAAGTAGCCTCTCTGATCACAAAGGTATGCAACTAAAAATTAATTACACAAAGAAAACGATAAAGCACACAAACACATGGAGGCTTAATAACATGCTTCTAAATAATCAATGGATCAATGAACACATAAAAACAGAGATCAAGTAATATATGGAGACAAATGACCACAATAATTCAATACCACAAAATCTGTGGGATGTAGCGAAGGCTGTACTAAGAGGGAAATATATTGAAATACAGGCCTACCTCAGGAAAAAGAACAATCCCAAAAGAACAGTCTAAACTCACAATTAAGGAAACTAGAAAGGAAGAACATGTGAGGCCCAAAGTCAGTAGAAGGAGGGACATAATAAAGATTAAAGCAGAAATAAATAAAATTGAGAAGAATAAAACAATAGAAAGAATCAAAGAAAGCAGGACCTGGTTCTTTGAGAAAATAAGCAAAATAGATAAACCACGAGGCAGACTTACCAAGAAAAAAAGATACACACAAAAACAGAATCAGAAATGAAAAAGGAAAAATCACTACGGATACCACAGAAATACAAAGAATTGTGAGAGAATACAATGAAAAATTATATGGTAACAAACTGGATAACCTACAAGAAATGGACAACTTTCTAGAAAAATACAACCTTCCAAGGATGACCCAGGAAGAAACAGAAAATCTGCACAGACCAATTACAAGTAAAATATTGAACTGGTAATCAAAAAACTACCTAAGAACAAAACCCATGGACCAGATGGTTTCATTGATGAAGTTATCAAACATTTAGTGAAGACCTAATACCAATCCTCATTAAAGTTTTCCAAAAAGTAGAAGAGGACGGAATACTCCCAAACTCATTCTACGAATCCAACATCACACTAATACCAAAACCAGACACAGACACCACAAAAAAAGAAAATTACAGACCAATATCCCTGATGAACATAGATGCAAAAATACTCAACAAAATATTAGCAAACCGAATTAAAAAATACATCAAAAAGATCATCAATCATGATCAAGTGGGATTCATCCCAGGGATGCAAGGATGATACAACATTAGAGAATCCATCACCATCATGCACTACATCAACAAAAAGAAGGACAAAAACCACACGATCATCTCCATAGATGAAAAGGCATTCGACCAAATTCAACACCCATTCATGATAAAAGCTCTCAACAAAATGGGTATAGAGGACAAGTACCTTAACATAATAAAGGCCATATATAACAAACCCACAGCCAAAATAATACTGAAGAGCAAGAAGCTGAAAGCTTTTCCTTTAAGATTGGGAACAAGATAAGGATGCCCACTCTCCCCACTTTTATTCTACATAGTACTTGAGGTCCTAGCCATGGCAATCAGACAACACAAAGAAATAAAAGGCATTCAGATCGGAAAGGAAAACTCAAACTGTCCTTCTTTGCAGATGACATGATATTGTACATAAAAAACCCTAAAGAATCTACTCCAAAACAATTAGATCTAATATCTGAATTCACCTAAGTTGCGGGATACAAAATTAATATACAGAAATCTGTTGCATTCCTATACACTAATCATGAACTAGCAGAAAGAGAAATCAGGAAAACAATTCCATTCACATTCACATCAAAAAGAATAAAATACCCAGGAATAAACCTAACCAAGGAAGTGAAAGACGTATACCCTAAAAACTACAAGACACTCTTAAGAGAAATTAAAGAGGACACTAATAAATGGAAATTCATTCCATGCTCTTGGCTAGGAAGAATTAATAGTGTCAAAATAGCCATCCTGCCTAAAGTAATCTACAGATTCAATGTAATCCCTAACAAAATACTAACAGCATTCTTCAATGAACTAGAGCAAATAGTTCTAAAATACATATGGAACCACAAAAAACCCTGAATAGCCAAAGCAATCCTGAAAAGGAAGAATAAAGTAGGGGGGATTATGCTCCCTGACTTCAAGCTCTACTTACAAAGCTACAGTAATCAAGACAATTTGGTACTGGCACAAGAACAGACCCATAGACCAGTGGAAAAGAGTAGAGATCCCAGATATAAACCCAAGCATATATGGTCAATTAAAATATGATAAAGGAGCCATGGATATACAATGGGGAAATGACAGCCTCTTCAACAGCTGGTGTTAGCAAAACTGGACAGCTGTATGTAAGAGAATGAAAGTGGAATACTGTCTAACCCCATTCACAAATGTAAACTCAAAATGGATCAAAGACATGAATGTAAGTCATGAAACGATAAAACTCTCAGAAAAAAACACGGGAAAACATCTCTTGGACATAAACACAAGGAACATCTTCATAAACATGTCTCCCCAGGCAAGGGAAACAAAAGGAAAAATGAACGAATGGGACTATATAAAAGTAAAAAGCTTCTCTACAGCAAGGGATACCATCAGTAGAACAAAAAGATATCTTACAGTATGAGAGAATATATTCATAAATGACATACCCGATAAGGGGTTGACATCCAAATTATATAAAGAGCTCATGCACCTCAACAAACAAAAAGTAAATAAGCCAATTAAAAAATGGGCAGAGAAGCTAAACAGACACTTCTCCAAAGAAGAAATTCAGATGGCCAATATGCACACGAAATAATGCTACACATCACTAGTCATCAGAGAAATGCAAAGTAAAACCACAATGAACCTCACACCAGTTAGGATGGCCGCCATCCAAAAGCAAACAGTGTTGTGGTGACTTCTCATTGGCTGGTTTGTTGATTGGCAAGGAGAAAATCTTCCTTCTTCCTGCTAGGATGGGTAAAAAGTAAACCTTTTCCTGCTGGGACCTGCAAAAAGGAGTGTGTGAGAGCTTCCTGACTCCATTTAAATGAGGTTTCCTTGACAGATTTTCAGTTTTAATTTGCAGTTTTCTAAAGTTGAAATACCGCTGTATATTTATTACGCATTTGCTTTTCTCCTTGTTTGAATTATTTGTAGTCCTTGACTTTTTTTTTTTTTTTAGTTTGCAATTCTTAATATACAACTACATGAGCAACATTATGGTTACCAGACTCACCCTATTACCAAGTCCCCACCACATACCCTATTGCAGTCACAGTCCATCAGCGTAGAAAGATGTTCTGGAATCACTACTGTGTTATACTGCCTTCCCCGTATCCCCATATGCCACCTCCAGCACCGCTACATTATGTGTGCTAATTGTAATAGCCCTTTTCCCCCCTTATCCCTCCCTTCCCACCCATCTTCGCAGTCCCTCTCCCTTTGGTAACTGTTACTCCATGCGTGGGTTCTGTGATTCTGCTGCTGTTTTCTTTCTTCAGTCTTTTCTTTCTTCTTATACTCCACATATGAGTAAAACCATTTGATAGTTGTCTTTCTCGGCCTGGCTTATTTCACTGAGCATAATACCTCTAGTCCCATCCATGTTATTGCAAATGGTAGGATTTGTTTTCTTCTTATGGCTGAATAATATTCCATTGTGTATATGTACCACATCTTCTTTTTCCATTCATCTACTGATGGATACATAAGTTGCTTCCATTTCTTGGCTACTGTAAATAGTGCTGCAATAAACAGGGGTGCATATGTCTTTTTCAAACTGGGCTGCTGCATTCTTAGGGTAATTTCCTAGGAGTGGAATTCTTGGGTCAAATGGTATTTCTAGTTTGAGTTTTTTGAGGAACCTCCATACTGCTTTCCATAATGGTTGAACTAATTTACATTCCCAACAGCAGTGTAGGAGGGTTCCCCTTTCGCCACATCCTCGCCAACATTTGTTGTTGTTTGTCTTTTGGATGGTGGCCATCCTAACTGGTGTGAAGTGATATCTCATTATGCCTTGAATTTGCATTTCTCTGATGATTAGCGATGTGGAGCATCTTTTCATGTGCCTGTTGGCCATCTGAATTTCTTCTTTGTAGAAGTGTCTGCCCAGCCCTTCTACCCACTTTTTAATTGGCTTATTTGCTTTTCGTTGCGGTGCGTGAGCTCTTAATATATTTTGGATATTAACCCCTTATCGGATATGTCATCTATGAATATATTCACCCATACAGTAGGATGTCTTGTTCTATTGATGGTGTCCTTTGTTGTGCAGAAGCTTTTTAGTTTGATATAGTCCCACTTGTTCATTTTTGATTTTTTTATCCTTGCCCAGAGAGATATGTTCATGAGAAGTTGCTCATGTTTATGTCCAGGAGATTTTTGATGATTTTTTTTCTAGGAGTTTTATGGTTTCATGACTTACATTCAGGTCTTTGATCCATTTTGAGTTTACATTTGTGAATGGGGTTAGACAATAATCCAGTTTCATTCTCTTACATGTAGCTGTCCAGTTTTTCCAACACCAGCTGTTGAAGAGGCTGTCATTTCCCAATTGTATATCCATGGTTCCTTTATCGTACATTAATGGACCATATATGCTTGGGCACTCAAGTCTGTTCCATTGGTCTATGGATCAGTTCTTGTGCCACTACCAAATTGTCTTGATTACTGTGGCTGTGTAGTAGAGCTTGAAGTCAGGGAGCATAATTCCCCCCCACCTTATTCTTCCTTCTCAGGAGTGCTTTGGCTACTTGGAGTCTTTTGTGGTTCCATATGAATTTTAGAACTATTTGCTCTAGTTCATTGAGGAATGCTGTTGGTATTTTGTTAGGGATTGCATTGAATCTGTAGATTGTTTTAGGCAGGATGGCCACTTTGACCATACTAATTCTTCCTATCCACGAACATGGAATGTGTTTCGATTTACTGGTATCTTCTTTAATTTCTCTCATGAATGTCTTGTAGTTTTCAGAGTATAAGTCTTTCACTTCCTTTGTTATGTTTATCCCTACGTATTTTAATCTTTTGGATGCACTTGTGAATGGAATTGTTTTCCTGATTTCTCTTTCTGCTAGTTCACCGTTAGTATATGGAAATGCAACAGATTTCTGTGTATTAATTTTGTATCCCGCAACTTACGTGAATTCATATATTAGACCTAAGTGTTTTGGTGTGGATTCTTTAGGGTTTTTTATGTACAATATCATGTCATTTGCAAACATTGACAGTTTGACATCTTCCTTAGTAATCTGGATGCCTTTTATTTCTTTGTGTTGTCTGATTTTCGTGGCTAGGACCTCTAGAACTATGTAGATTAAAAGTGGGGAGAGTGGGCATCCTTGTATTCCTCCCAATCTTAAAGGAAAAGCTTTCAGCTTCTTGCTGTTAAGTATAATGTTAGCTGTGGGTTTATCATATATGGCCTTTATTATGTTGACGTACTTGCCCTCTATATCCATTTTGTTGAGAGTTTTTGTCATGAATGGATGTTGAATTTTGTGAAATGCTTTCTCAGCATCAATGGAGATGATCACGTGGTTTTGTCCTTCCTTTTGTTGATGTAGTGCATGATGGTGATGGATTTTCAAATGTACCATCCTTGCATCCCTGGGATGAATCCCACTTGATCGTGATGGATGATTTTTTTTTGATGTATTTTTGAATTCATTTTGCTAATATTTTGTTGAGTATTTTTGCCCCTATGTTCATCAGGGATATTGGCCTGTAATTTTCTTTTTTTCTGGTGTCTTTGCCTGATTTTCGCCTTAGAGTGATGTTGGCTTTGTAGAATGAGTTTGGGCATATTCCCTCCTCTTCTACTTTTTGGAAAACTTTGATGAGGATGGGTATTAGGTGTTCACTAAATGTTTGATAAAATTCACAAGTGAAACTCTCTGGTTCTGTGGATTTGTTCTTAGGTAGTTTTTAAATTACCAATTCAATTTCATTGCTGGTAATTGGTCTCCAGATTTTCTGTTTCTTCCTGGGTCAGCCTTGGAAGGTTGGATTTTTCTAGAATGATGTCCATTTCTTCCAGGTTGTCCATTTTGTCAGCATATAATTTTTCATAGTATTCTCTCATAATTCTTTGTATTTCGGTGGTGTCCGTAGTGACTCTTCCTTTGTCATTTCTGATTTTGTTTATGTGTGTAGACTGTTTTTTTTCTCTTGATAAATCTGGCTAGGGGTTTATCTATTTTGTTTATTTTCTCGAAGAACAACCTTCTGCTTTCATTGATTCTATTATTTCATTCTTTTCAATTTATTTATTTCTACTTTAATCTTTACTATATCTCTCCTACTGACTTTGGGCCTCATTTGTTTTTCCTTTTCTAGTTTCATTAATTGAGAATTTAGAGTGTTCATTTGGGATTGTTCTTCGTTCCTGAGGTAGTCCTTTGTTGCATGTATTTCCCTCTTGGCACAGCCTTCACTGCATCCCACAGATTTTGCAGTGTTGAATTATTGTTGTCATTTGCCTCCATATATTGCTTGATCTCTGTTTTTATTTGGTCTTTGATCCATTGATTATTTAGGAGCATGTTATTAACCTTCCATGTGTTTGTGGGCTTTTTCATTTTCTTGTATAATTTATTTCTAGTTTCATACATTTGTGAATTGAGAAGCTGGTTGGTACAATTTCAAACTTTTGAATTTATTGAGGATATTTTTGTGCCCCAGTATATGATCTATTCAAGAAAATGTTTCATGTGCATTTGAGAAGAATGTGTATCCTGTTGCTTTTGGATGGAGTGTTCTGTAGCTGTCCGTTGGGTCAATCTGTTCTAATACATTGTTCAATGCCTCTGTCTCATTATTTACTTTCTGTCTGGTTGATTTGCCCTCCCAAAATGAATGCATTGCATTGTATTTCCCCCTTTAATTCTGTTAGTATTTGTTTCACATATGTAGGTGATCCTGTGTTGGGTGCATAGATGTTTATAATAGTTATATCCTCTTGTCTGACTGACCCCTTTATCATTATGTAATGTCCTTTGTCTCCTATGACTTTCTTGGTTTTCAAGTATTTTTTTGTGTGATACAAATACTGCAACTCTTGCTTTTTTCTCTATAAGTTTCATGAAATGTCTTTTTCCATCCCTTTACTTTCAGTCTGTGTATATCTTTGGGTTTCAAGTGAGTCTCTTATAGGCAGTATATAGATGGGTCTTGTTTTTTTGTCCATTCAGTGACGCTACATCTTTTGATTGGTGCATTCAGACCATTTACATTTAGGTTGATTATCAATGGGTATGTACTTATTGCCATTGCAGGCTTTAGATTCATTGTTATGAAAGGTTCAAGGGTAATTCCCTTACTATCTAACAGTCTAATTTAAATCACTTTGCATGCTATTACAAGAACAACATAAAGATTTTTTCCCCTCCTTTTTCTTCCTCCTCCATTCTTTTTATGTTATGAATCATATTGTGTACTCTTTTTCTATCCATGGTGTGACATCTATTTAGCCTTAAGAATGCTTCTATCTATAGGAGTCCCTCCAAAATGCACTGCAGAGGTGTTGTTTGTGGGAGGTAAATTCTCTCAGCTTTTTCTTATCTGAAAATAGTTTAATCCCTCCTTCAAATTTAAATGATAACCTTGCTGGGTAGAGTATTCTTGGTTCGAGGTCCTTCTGCTTCATTGCATTGAATATATCATGCCACACCCTTCTGGACTGTACGGTCTCTGTTGAGAAACCTGATGATAGACTCATGGGTTTTCCTTTTTATGTAATTTTTTCTCTCTCTCTAGCTGCTTTTAAAAGTCTGTCTTTATCCTTTGATCTTTGACATTTTAATTATTATATGTCTTGATGTTGTCTTCCTTGGGGTCCTTCTGTTGGGAATTGTGTGCATCTCGATGCTTTGACGGACTATCTCCTTCCCCAGATTCAGTAAGTTTTCAGCAATTACCTCCTCAATGACACTTTCTATCCGTTTTTCTCTCGATTCTTCTTCTGGTACCCTTATTATGCAAATAGTGTTAAGTTTGGATTGGTCACACAGTTCTCTCAATATTCTTTCATTCTCGAAGATTCTTTTTTCTCTCTGTGCCTCAGCTTCTTTGTATTCTTCTCAAATTTCTATCCCATTTACTGTTTCTTCTACCACATCTAATCTTTTCAATCCCTGTATTGTATGTTTCATTTCAGATATGAAATTTCTTAATGATTGAATCTCCATCTTAAATTCGTTCTGAGTTCTTCAATATTTTTCTGTACCACCATAAGTATGTTTACAATTTTTATTTTTAAATATCTTTCAGGGAGATTATTGAGTTGTTTTATTTGGCCCTTTTGCTGCGGCTTGTGAGATTTCAGTCTGTACCATGTTCTTTTGATGTTTCGTATTTCTGTGTGGTGGCGTCTACTGCCAGAAGTTCCAGTCTCTGGAGCTGCTCAGTCCTAGAGTGAGGTTGGGGGTCGCAGGGGAGTGGAGCTGGTGTCCTGTTTTTTGAGGTCTGCTCTGTTCGTGAAGTCTGTATGCAGTCTGGTGCAGCCTTGTTTCCTGTTGCGGTTTTCGGGTTAGTTGTGTTAACTATATTCTGACACTATCTCCGGTTTTGGATTTCTCTATCTCATCTCTCACAGTGCCATCTTGAATCTCTCCCCTTAGTTATTTTTCATATTAAACACTTATCCTATAACATGGTTGCAAATATTTCTTCCTTTATATAGGTAATTATTTCAGTTTGTTGATCATTTCTTTTGCTGTGCAGAAGAAGCTGTTTACTTTGATGTAGTTCCACTTGTTTATTTTTGCTTTTCTTTCCTGTGGTTTTGATGACATACCAAAAAATCATTGACATCACCAATGTCTAAGAGTTTTTTTTCTCCTATGTTTTCTTCTAGGAGTTTCAACATCTTACATTTAGGACTTTAATCCACTTTGAGTTAAATTTTTTTATTTGGGTATTGTTAATTTACAATAACATGAGCAACATTATGGTTACTAGACTCCCCATATTATCAAGTCCCTACCACATACCCCATTACAGTCAGGGTCCATCAGTGTACTAAGATGCTATAGAATCAATACTTGTCTTCTTTGTGTTATACTGCCTTCCCCATGTCCCCTGCCCCCTACATTACGTGTGCTAATCGTAATGACACTTTGTCTGCCTTATCCCTCCTTTCCCACCCATCCTCCCCAGTCCCTTTCCCTTTGGTAACGGTTAGTCCATTCTTGGGTTCTGTGAGTCTGCTGCTGTTTTGTTCCTTCAGTTTTTTCCTTGTTTTTATACTCCACAGATGAGTGAAATCATTTGATACTTGTCTTTCTCTGCCTGGCTTATTTCACTGAGCATAATACCCTCTACCTCCGTCCATGTTATTGCAAATGGTAGGATTTGTTTTCTTCTTATGGCTGAATAATAGTCCATTGTGGATACGTATCACATCTTCTTTATCCATTCATCTACTGAAGGACACTTAGGCTGTTTCCATTTCTTGGCTATTGTAAATAGTGCTGTGATAAAAATAGGGGTGCATATGTCTTTTTCAAACTGGGCTCCTGAATTCTATGGGTAAATTCCTAGTAGTGGAATTCCTGGGTCAAATGGTATTTCTATTTTTGGTTTTTGAGGAACCTCCATACTGGTTTCAACAATGGTTGAACTAATCTGCATTCCCATCAGCAGTGTAGAAGGGTTCCCTTTTCTCCACATCCTCGCCAACACTTGTTGTTGTTTGTCTTTTGGATGTTGGTCTTCGTAACTGGTCTGAGGTGATATCTCATTGTGGTTTTAATTTGCATTTCTCTGATGATAAGTGATCACTTTGAGTTAATTTTTATGAGTGGTGTAAAATGGTTTCCAGTTTCATTGCTCTGCATATGAATATCAGTTCTCCAACACCATTTACTGAAGACAGTATCACCAACATACTGAGTTTCCTTGGCTACCTTGTCACAGATTAGTTGGCCAAATATATATAGATTTACTTCTGGGGTCTCAGTTCTGTTTTATTGGTTTATGTGTCTGTTTTTGTTGCAGTACCATACAGTTACGGTTAATATAAGTTCGTATTATAGTGTGAAATGAGGAAAAGTGATGCCCCTGCTTTGTTCTTCTTTCTCAGGATAGCTTTGGCTGCTGAGGGTCTTTTGAGGTTCCATATGAATGTTAGAATTGTTTCTCTCTGAAAAATGCCACAGCAATTTTAATAGGGATTGTATTCAACCTATAGATAGCTTTGGTACAGATACTTTAACAATAGTAATTCTTCCAAGCCATGAACATTTATGACTTATTCAACTCTTTCATCAAATGTCTTAATTTTCAGAGTACAGATCTCTCATCTCCAAGGTTAAATTTATTCTTCAATATTTTATTGTTTCATGCTACTGAAAATAGAACTATTGTTTTTATTTTTCAGATAGTGCACTGTTAGTGAATAGAAATATAACTGATCTCTATATGTTGATTTTTTATCATTCACCTTCACTGAATTCATTTTTTCTAACTTTTTGGCAGTTTTTTTTACGATTTTCTATATATAAGATTATGTCATTTGCAAACGCACTTACAATTCTTCCTTATCACTGTGGATGGATTTTCTTTCTTTTTCTTGCCTAACTGCTGTAGCTAAGACGTCTAGTACTTTGCTGCATAGGAATGGTGAGTGGGCACCCTTGTCTTGTTCCTGATGTTGGAGGAAAAGCCTTCAACTGTTCATGGGTCAAAATATGGATTTTATTACACTGAGTTGTATTCCCTCTATACCTAATTTTTTGAGACTTTTAATACTGAAAAAATATTGGATTTTGTTAAATCCTTTTCCAGCATCTGATACAGTCATATGATTTTTATCTTTCCATTGTTATTAAGCATATAACATTTATTTATTTGTGAATATTGAACCATCCTTGCATCCCAGGGTAAATCCCAAAGAATCACAATTCTTTTAATGAGCTATAGAACTTTGTTAGCTAATATATATATATATATATTTTACTCTTTATCATTATTTTTTATTATTTTGGTATCATTAATCTACAATTCATTGTGCAACATTATGGTTACTAGACTCCCCACATCATCAAGTCCCCAACACATACCACATTACAGTCCCTGTCCATCAGCATAGTGAGATGCTATAGAATCACTACTTGTCTTCTCTGAGTTGTACAGCCCTCCCTGTGCTCCCCCACTACCCATGTCTGCTAATCATAATGCCCTTTTTGCCCTTGTCCCTCCCTTCAAACCCATCCGCCCATCCCTTTCCCTTTGGTAACAGTCCATTCTTGGGTTCTGTGAGTCTGCTGCTGTTTGGTTCCTTCTGTGTTTTTCTTTGTTCTTATACTCCACATGAGTGAAATCATGCCATACTTATCTTTTTCCGCCTGACTTATTTCACTGAGCATAATACCATGTAGCTCCATCCATGTTGTTGTAAATGCTAGGATTTCTTTTCTTCTTATGGCGGAATAATATTCCATTGTGTATATGTACCACATCTTCTTTATCCATGCATCTACTGATGGACACTTAGGTTGCTTCCATTTCTTGGCTAGTGTAAATAGTGCTGCGAAAAACATAGGGGTGCATACGACTTTTTTTAAACAAGGCTGCTGCATTCTTAGGGTAAATTCCTAGGAGTGGAATTCCTGGGTCAAATGGTATTTCTATTTTGAGTATTTTTAGGAACCTCCATATTGCTTTCCACAATGGCTGAACTAATTTGCCTTCCCCGTGGCTGTGTACGAGGTTTTCCCTTTCTCCACATCCTTACCAACATTTGTTGTTGTTTGTCATTTGGATGGCAGCCATATCACTGTGGTTTTAATTTGCATTTCTCTGATGACTAGTGATGTGGAGAATCTTGTCCTGTGCCTGCTGTTCATCTAAATTTCTTCTTTGGAGAAGTGTCTGTTCAGCTCCTCCGAATATTTCTTATTTGGCTTATTTGTTTTTTGTTGTTGTTGACGTGTGTGAGCTCTTTATATATTTTGGAGGTCAACCCCTTATCGCATATGTCACTTATGAATACATTGTCCCATACTGTAGGAGGTCTTTTTGTCCTACTGATGGCGTCCTTTGCTGTACAGAAGCTTTTCAGATTGATATAGTCCCACTTGTTCATTTTTGCTTCTGTTTCCCTTGCCTGGGGAGATATGTTCATGAAGAAGTTGCTCATGTTTATGTCCAAGATATTTTTGCAAATGTTTTTTCTAAGAGTTTTATGGTTTCATGACTTACATTTAGGTCTTTGATCGATTTTGAATTTACTTTTGTTAAGAGTTTTAATCATGAATGGATGCTGAATTTTGTCAAATGCTTTTTCAGCATCTATGGAGATGATCATGTGGTTTTTGTTTTCTTTTTGTTGATGTGGTGGATGACGTTGATGGATTTTCGAATGTTATACCATCCTTGCATCCCTGAGATGAATCCCACTTGATCATGGTGTATGATCCTCTTGATGTATTTTTGAATTCGGATTGGTAATATTTTGTTGAGTATTTTTGCATCTATGTTCATCATGGATATTGGTCTGTTGTTTTTGGTTGGGTCTTTACCTGGTTTTGGTGTTAGAGTGATGCTGGCTTCATAGAATGAGTTTGGGAGTATTCCCTCCTCTTCTATTTTTTGGAAAACTTTAATGAGAATGGGTAGTATGTTTTCTTTATATGTCTGATGAAATTCAGCGGTGAATCCATCTGGCCCGGAGATGTTCTTGCATAGTTCTTTGATTACAGATTCATTTTCGTTGCTGGTAATTGGTCTGTTTGATTTTCTGCTTCTTCCTTGATCAGTCTTGGAACATTCTATTTTTCTAAGAAGTTGTCCATTTCTTCTAGGTTTTCCAGCTTGTTGATATAGAGATTTTCATAGTATTCTCTAATAATTCTTTGTATTTCTGTGGGGTCTGTCATCATTTTTCCTTTCTCATTTCTGATTCTGTTCATTTGTGTAGATTCTCTTCTTCTCAATAATTCTGGCTAGGGGTTATCTATTCTTTTTATTTTTTCAAAGAACAGGCTCTTGGTTTCATTGATTTTTTCTGTTTTATTCTTCTCAACTTTTTATTTCTTCTCTGATCTTTATTATGTCACTCCTTCTGCTGATTTTGGGCCTCATTTTTTCTTCTTTTTCCAATTTCCATAATTGTGACTTTAGGCTATTCATTTGGGATTGTTCTTACTTCTTTAAATAGGCCTGGATTGCAATATACTTTCCTCTTAGACCTGCTTTTGGTGCATACCACAGAAGTGGCAGCTTTGAGCTGTTGTTGTCATTTATCTCCATATATTGCTTGGTCTCTGTTTTAATTTGGTCGTGATCCATTGATTATTTAGGAGCATGTTGTTAAGCCTCCATGTGTTTGTGAGCCTTTTTGTTTTCTTTGTACAATTAATTTCTAGTTTTATACCTTTGTGACCTGAGAAGTTGTTTGGTAGAATTTCAATATTTTTAAGTTTACTGAGGTTCTTTTTGTGACCTAGTATGTGGTCTATTCTGGAAAATGTTCCATGTGTATTTGAGAAGAATGTGTATTCTGCTGCTTTTGGGTGTAGAGTTCTGTAGATGTCTGTTAGGTCCATCTGTTCTAGTGTGTTGTTCAGTGCTTCTGGGTCTTTACTTTTTTTCTGTCTGGTTGATCTGTCCTTTGGAGTGAGTGGTGTGTTGAGGTCTCCTAAAATGAATGCATTGCTGTCTATTTCCTCCTTTAATTCTGTTAGTATTTGTTTCACATATGCCGGCACTCCTGTGTTGGGTGCATGTATATTTATAATGGTTATATCCTCTTGTTGGACTGACCCCTTTATCATTATGCAATGTCCTTCTTTATCTCTTGCTACTTTCTTCGTTTTGAAGTCTATTTTGTCTGATACGAGTATTGCAACACCTGCTTTTTTCTCCTTGTTGTTTGCATGAAATATCTTTTTCCATCCCTTTACTTTTAGTCTGTGTATGTCTTTGGGTTTGAGGTGAGTCTCTTGTAAGTAGCATATAGATGGGTCTTGCTTTTTTATCCATTCTATTACTCTGTGTCTTTTCATTGCTGCATTCAGTCCATTTACATTTAGGGTGATTATCGATAGATATGCATTTATTGGCATTGCAGGCTTTGGATTCGTGGTTAGCAAAGTTTCAAGGGTGGCTTCTTTACTATCTAACAATCTAACTTGACTCTCTTATTAAGCTCTTATAAATCCAGTGTGATGATTCTTTATTTCTCTCCCTTTTTATTCTTCCTCCTCCATTCTTTATATGTTAGGTGTTTTATTCTGTACTCTTTTGTGTTTCCGTTGACTGTTTTTGTGGATAATTGATTTGATTTTTGGCCTCTAGTTGGTATTTGGATGGTCTGTTTTCTTTGCTCTGATTTTATTTTCTCTGGTGACATCTATTTAGCCTTGGCAGTTCTTCCACCTAGAGCAGTCCTGTTAAAACATCGTGTAGAGGTGGTTTGTGAGAACAAAATCCCTCAACTTTCGCTTGTGTGGGAATTGTTTAATCCCTCCCTCAAATTTAAATGATAATCATGCTGGATACAGTATTCTTGGTTCAAGGCTGTTCTGTTTCATTGCATTAAATATATCATGCCATTCTCTTCTGGCCTGTAAGGTTTCTGTTGAGAAGTCTGATGATAGCTCATGGGTTTTCCTTTGTAGGTGATCTTTTTTCTCTCTGGCTGCCTTTAATACTCTGTCCTTGTCTTTGATTTTTGCCTTTTTAATTATTATATGTCTTGGTGTTGTTCTCCTTGGGTCCCTTGTGTTGGGAGATCTGACGGCTTACATGGTCTGAGAGACTATTTCCTTTTCCAGCTTGGGGCAGTTTTCAGCAATTATTTCTTCAAAGACACATTCTATCTATCCCTTTTTCTCTTTCCTCTTCTTTTGGTACCCCTATAATGCGAATATTGTTCTGTTTGGATTAGTCACACAATTCTGTTATTCTTTCATTCTAGAGATCCTTTTATCTCTCTCTGCCTCAGCTTCTCTGTACTCCTGTTCTCTGATTTTTATTCCATTAATCGTCTCTTGCACTTCATCCATTCTGCTCTTAAGCCCATCTATTCATTGTTTCATTTCTGTAATCTCCCTCCAGACTTCATCCCTTAGCTCTTTCCTATTTCTCTATAGGTCCATCAGCATGGTTATGACTTTTATTTTGAATTCTTTTTCAGGAAGATTGGTTAAATCTATCCCACGAGGCCCACCCTCTGGATTTGTCTGAATGATTTTTGACTGGACCAGATTTTTCTGTCTTTTCATGGAGATAGAAGTGGTCACAGGCAGGTGGCCCGTGTGTCAGCTGGGAGAACAAAGTCCCTTCCTGCTTGTTGTTTGCCTTGCCCTTCTCCCCAGCCTGTGCTGGTTACCCGCACACCGGGAGGCAGTCTCTGGGATACTCCACTTAGCTGCCGTGGGTGGGGCTGCCCTCAGGCTAGCCTAGATCACTGCAGGGGGTGGCAGCCACACCAGGTGGCAAACCCTGAGCTGTCGTGGTCACGGCTGCCTTCAGGCTCTCCTAGAGCACTGTGGGGGGGTGGGGGGTTGCAGCCACGCCAGGTGCATTCTACTGTAAGGATGGGCCCCTTTGCGCCTTCCAGACTTTGCTCCGGCTTCCGCAACCTGTGCTGGTTACCCGCACACCGGGAGGCAATCTCTGGGATAATCCCGAGCTGCTGTCGGCTGCTGGGCCACCCTCAGGCTAGCTTAGAGCACTGTGGGGGGTTGGGGGGGGTTTGCAGCCACGCCAGGTGCATTCTACTGCAAGGATGGGCTCCTTAGCATTTTCCGGACCTTCTCCTGCTTCCACAGCCTGTGCCGGTTAGCTGCACACTGGGAGGCAGTGTCTGGGATAATCCCCTGAGCTGCCGTGGTTGGGACCGTACTCAGGCTAGCCTAGAGCACTGCGGGGAGTGGCAACAATGCCGGATGCATTCTACTGCAAGGACCGGTCCCTTCATGCCTTCCGGACCTTGCTCCGGCTTCTTCGGCCTGCCCCGGTTAGCTGCGCGCTGGGAGGAGACACTGTGTGGCAGCTATGGGTGGAGCCGCTCTCCAGCTGCTCTGCAGCTCTGGCGGTTCAGCCAGTCTGTTTGCAGCGCCAGCCCAGGGGAACGAATGGCAGGCTGCTTATCACCATGAGGGGCTTCAGAGCTGCTTTACCTGGCAGGGGGTTAAGGGGCCTGAAGTTCCTCAAGATTCCCTGCCTGCTGGGCTGAGTGTGCTGGGATGATTTTGTTTAGCTGTTGGGCCCTTTTCCATTTAAGACTTTAAAAAAAGCGCCCACTTTTCTTTTGTCCCAGGGGAGCCAGCTGTGGGGACCCACTCACAGTCTCCGTCTCGGATCCTGCCCTTCTGTTTCTCTAATATCCAATACACCATGTGATGTGTGTCTGTGCTCCCAGTGCAGATCACCAGGGCTCGTTATTTAGCAGTCCTGTGCTTCCACTCTCTCCCCACTCTGATTCTTTTCCTCCCGCCTGTGAGCTGGGGTGGGGGGAGTGCTCAGGACCGCTGGGTCACCGCTTTGTATCTTACCCCCTTTGCGAGATGCTGAGTTCTCGCAGGTGTAGATGTAGCCTGGCTGTTGTACTGTATCTTCTGGTCTCACTTTTAGGAATAGTTGTATTTGTTGTATTTTCAAAAATATATATGGTTTTAGGAGGAGATTTCCACCGCCATCTTGAGCCCGCCTCCTTGTTATCTAATATTTTTTGAGAATGTTTGCATCTATATTTATCAGGGGTAATGGCCTGTCATCTTGTTTTCTTGTAGTGACCTTACTGACCTTTAGTATCAGGTAATGCTGGCCTCATAAAATGAATTTGTAACAGTTCCCTCCTCTTCAATGTTTTGGAAGAGTTGGAGATGGACTAGGGATTTAATCTTTTGCAACTATTTTAAGCCTATGATTAAAATTTTTAATTTTACTTGAAAATGTGCCAGGAGTTTGAGAAACAAAAGAAGAAATAAAATCACTGTGGTTTTCTTATGAGTCAATGCTTTACCAGCAATAACTTGTCCCCTAAGGGCAAGATTCCAGAGCCACTTTTCCTCATTACCCTCAGTATTAACAACCCAAAAAGATACATTTAAGTCCCAGCCTCTGGTACTTATGATCAGGTGGAAACCCTGTAGAAATAGGGATTTTGCAAATGTAATTAGGTTAGGATTAGGTCATTAGAGTGCGCCCTAATCCAGTACGACTAGCAGCAGTAACTAGAAGAGAGACATACACACACAGAATGTCATTTAGTAATGGGCAGACGTAAATGGTGCATCTATGAATCAAGGAACTCTAAACATTGATAGCCACTACCAGAAGCTAGGAAGGGGGAAAGAAGGATTTCACTCAGGGCCTTCAGAAGGAACCAACCCTGCCCAAGATCTTTATTTTGGACTTCTAGCCTGCAGAACCATAAGAGAATAAATTTCTGTTGTTTGCAGCCATCCATTGTGTTGTAGTTTGTTACAGCATCCCTAAGAAACTAATACAAAAAGGCATGAGACTTCTTTGTTCTTTTAAGCTTATTGGTTTTTCTTTTGATTATAGTGTTTATTATATAGATTTATAAAACACCATAGAAGTACTGCATAATATAAAAAATTATAATCCCATAGTAGTAGACAATCACTGCTAATAAAGCTACTGAAATATATTCTTAATAGTATCCTGGACTCACCATCAAACTGTAAAGTAAAAATTTCATTTTAACATCTTTATAAGCAATATAGTTAAGCATCTTTATAAGCAATATAACACAAGGACATACTGAAGACTTTTAACTGATTTCCTACAACTGTTCATCATACAAGTAAAAGCATTTAAGGTTTTATTTTATATAACTAGACAGCAAGCTGAAGAACTACAGCAAGTTGAATCAATTAAAATATTGAATTCACTACAGAGGTATCTTCATTTTTATAAAGTTGAAGGATCATAGTAAGAAAGATAGAACTGAAGAACAGATGTCCTTGGACATACAAAACTACCATCACTCTACAGATGGAGGAACTGGGGAAGAGTATTAGAAAATTTACAGAACAAGAACAGAAAATAAGATTACAGTAACAAGGCAATATTGCACCAACAGCAAAACCAGAAAATGTTGTCATTTTCAATGTTCTGCACTTTATGCTCTATTTCTCTGTGTCCAATAAAGAACTGCTTTATTGCTTATGGCTTTTACCTACTCACTTGTTTCCACTGGTAACTAACCACAGAAAGCCAAGAACAAGTGTGAATCCAGAAATAGATTATGAACACTAAAAGACAATGGCTATGGCAATCTGCTTTAAGATATGATCTCCAAAACAGAATTACACCAAAGCAGGCATAACCTAACATTTCCTTGCTTTCATGAAGCCCAAAACTGAACCTTCTTCCCCATACCAGCTGATGATAACTTCATCTTCCCAGCTGCTCAAAACAAGTATTTTGGTATTTGATTCCTCTTTCTCATGTATCTCAAGTCAGAAGGTGACCAGTTCTCACCACCTCCACTTCTACTATTCTCGTCTTAATCATCATCAGATCTTGCCTGGATTGCTAGACTAGCCTCCTGTCTCCTAGCTTCTACCCTTATTCCTTAAAGTCTGTCCTCCAGAGTAGACAAAAAGATCCTTCTCAAATTAAGTCATAATGTCATCCCCTTGCTCAACACCTTGCAATAAGTCTTTAGTACATTCAGATTAAAAACCAACAAGTCTTTATAATGGCCTTCAAGGCCCTATACCACCTGCTTAAAATAAAACACACTTTCTTTTATATTTTCATATCACTTCTGAGACCAGATGGGTTTTTCCACAAGCAATTCTCCAATTCTCAATGAACACTGACAGGGTGTCCCACAATTTAACTCGATTCTGACACTGGTCAGATGCCATAAGGGTTCAGCCCCAGAAAACCACCCTTCCCACTTCAACCACCAATCATAAGTCCTGAGTTGTCAACTGTACTTCCGATAGGCCACCTACAAATTGGAGGTTGCCACAACCTCCCCCTTGAGTTCAATTAATTTGCTAGTATGACTCACAGAATTTAGGGAAACAGCTTACTGACTAGATTTCAGGTTTATCATAAACGGATACAACTCAGGAACAGACACAGATGGAACAGATGCACAGGGCAAGACATGTGGGAAAGGGCATGGAGATTCTGTGCCCTCTTCAGATATGCACCACCTCCTAGTACCTCCATGTGTTTACCAATCCAAACCCCTTCAGTTAGGATTTTTTGTGAAGGCTTCATTATGTAGGCAGGATTGATTAAATCACTGGCTGTCAGTGATTGGCTCAACCTCGACCACTCTCCCCTCCCTGGTGGCGGTTAGGTGTTGGCTCAAAGTTTCATTCCTCTAATCACAAGGTTGTTTCCCCAATCAAACCCCATCAGAAGACTCCAGAACACCTTGCCCCCAGCCAAAAACCACTTATCACTTCTGGAGATTCCAAGGATTTTAGGAGCTGTGTGAAACAAAATGAGGCCAGAGAACAAATATATATTCCTTATTATGTCACATTTGCCCCCTCCTTCCACTTTTAACCTCACCTCTAACTACTTTCCTTTTACTTCTCCATCAGCTACACTGCCCTCCTTGTTATTTTCAACACACCAAGCAAAATCCTTCTCTAAAGCCTATGCACTGGCTATTTCTCTG